>JAODPA010103148.1:0-12940 GCA_025585075.1 Nepenthes mirabilis | reverse complement strand
TATTAAAAAATTTAAAATTCATGTTGGACTAATTAGTTTCTTTCTTTTTATGTATCGATTAAAATTTAATCAGGCCTCAAATTCCTTTTTTGTAAGAATTGTAATTCTTTATATAATCTAAATAATAGAAATTAAATTTCACCTAATCACAATTCCGACAAAATTGGGATTAGACTTATAGTTCCAATTTTTAACTCCAATTTCATAATTCAAATGGACCCTTACAGAAATTCTATATTCTAGATGCATTCCACCAGCGTAATCATTCCTGAGACTTAAACAAAGGTCCAGATACAGCACTTGATGGGGAAGAAGATGCTGAATGTGAACCCATGCTGGAGAATTCAGCAACTCGTCTTTTGTTCTCTTTTCTTTAAAAAGGATGGTAGGTGCTGCTCCTTATCTTGGAAAAGTTTCCCATACATTCTTTCCTCAGTGTATCAATTTGGCTATTCCACATGTTGCAAGTCCTTTCCAAAAGGAAGCATCAATTTGTTTGTGCAAAAAATGATACATGGCTTCATCTCAAAGGAGAAGAATTGACAGTCATCATGTTTACATTTTTATCAAGTTGCATGCTACAAATCATGGACACCAACATGGAACTTGGACTCGATACAATAAGGACACACCAACATGTTATTTTCCTAGAAAAGAGGACATGATACACTGGGAACATATTATTGGGGTCACTCTCGTGTGGAGGTGTTATGGGTCCGAGGACGACTCTGAGAGGCTATGGTCCGAGTACTTGCAACTGAACAACTGAGAACTCTGTGAAGCATAGCTCCGAGGACTTCGAAGAAGGATGAGGACACCATGATGACCAAAGGCAACGTCAATGACCAAGGTTGCTGAGCGCATAAAGGTCCGAGGACATATTTGAAGAAAGCGCACGTAGATGCCAGCTCAGAAGTTTGACTGAGCATACGCAATCTCTGCAGAGCCGTTTCTACAGAGTACGATCTGTAAAGTCGTTTCTGTAGGGCACGATATTTTGCAGGGGAGAGCCGTTGCAGAGTTGTACGTGCGTCAGGCGACTGTCTGTACGTGTGTCTTTCACATTGGCTTGGCTGTTGTTTCCAACAGCCAGTATATTTATTATTGTGAGCTGTGTGTAGAGTGTGTGTGTGAGTGTAAGTCTTTCAAAGTGTGAAAGAGTGTGAAGAGAGAATATTGTGAGTACATTGTGCTCTTGTTCTCCATTCTCTTCATCTAGGGTTTTTGTAACCGTGAAACTCACATAGTGAAAATTTGCTTGTGGACTAAGTGTCCCATGGTTTTTTCCTTCGATTTGATAAGGGTTTTCCATATAAAATCTGTGCGTTCTTTCTCTTTCTCTTATTTTGTGTACTTGAGTGCATTCTGTCCAGCCGGCTATTTATTCTAACAAATTTGGTGCCTTCGTGTCCGTCCAATCCTAATTTTGCTCCCAATAAGTGGTATCAAAGATACGTAGTTTGAGAAGTTTTCGACTGAATGGTTTCATCGTCTTCAAAGAATTTTCCGTTCAATGTGAAGCAGTTTAACAGGTAAAGTAACTTCATCCTTTGGCAGGAAAGGGTGAAGAATATCTTGACCTGAGAAGGAACAGTGAAAGCATTGAAAAAAAAAGGATGAGAAGCCGGAGAATCTGTCCGATGATGAATGGCAAGATAAAACAGATTTTGCCAACTGCACTATCAAGTTATGCCTGGCAGACAACACTCATCAGGAGATCTTGAGCTTATCAGACACGACGGAGATCTGGGAAAAGTTTGAAAGCTGAAATAAATCTAAGTCATTGACTACAATGCTGCACATGAAAAAAAAGTTTTATGGACTGCGCCTATCTCAAGGAGTAAGTTTCGAGAAGCGTCTAGATGAGTCTAACCGGATTTTGACGCAGACGGTAGAGCTTGATGAGGTGATCAAAGAGGAGGACAAGGCATTGGTATTGCTAGCTTCCTTATCAACCTCATATGATCGCATCGTCACGACATTACTGTTTGGGAATGACACACTTAAGTTGGACGAGGGGATTGCTTTCCTACTCATGAATGACTTCAAGTGATCTCGAGAGACCTCCACCTCGGCCCATTCTGAGGTACTCGTGACAAAATCATGAGGAAGGAGTAAAGGTCGTGGTCCGAAATTTGGAAAGAAGGGCCGGAGTATGTCTTGCTCAAAATTTCAAAATTTTGAGTGTCATCATTATGATAAGAAATGTTACATCAAGAAATATTATTACAAATAAAAGCGTGAAAACGCAGAGAAGGAGAGAGGTGAAAAGTAACGAGGTGAGGAAAAGTCCTCGGTCTCTGTTGTTATAGGAGGTGATCTCCTTTTGACTTGTGAAGCGGATGATATTGTAAATTTGACTGAGTAGGAGACTGACTGGGTGGTGGATTCTGGTGCATCCATCCATGTCACCTCTCAACGAGGGCTCTTTACATCCTATACTCCAGATAATTTTGGAATGTTAAAAATGAGTAATATGGAGACATCCAAAATTGCATGATGTCGTGATGTGCCTCTCGTCACTAATAATGGTACCCGAATGATCTTGAGGAATGTTCGACACGTTCCTAACATTTGGATAAATATCATTCCAGCAGGAAGGCTAGATGATGCTGGTTTTTGCAACGTCTTTTGTGATGGGGGCTATAAACTAACCCGAGCGTCTTTGGTAGTTACCCGAGGTAAAAAGATATCGGGCCTTTACGTGTTGCAGGCCTCTGCTAAGGCAGGTCAGGTAAATGTTGCCAGCATGGAGACCTCGGACTTGTGGCACTACCAGTTGGGTCACATGAGCGAAAATGGATTATGTCATCTGGCCAAGAAGAGCTTTATACCAGATATAAAGGAAGCTGAGTTGAGGATGTGTCCTCATTTCTAGTGGGGAAGCAGAGGAGAGTATTTTTCCAAGGAGACTTATCCTCCAAAAAGACTGAGGCACTTGAATTGGTACATACTGATATATGTGGACCGTTCAAAGAGAAATCATTTGGTGGCGCCTAGTGCTTCGTGTCTTTCATTGACGATGTTCCAGAAAACTGTGAGTTTACTCACTGAAGATTAAGGACCAAGTCCTCAGTACATTTGAGCACTTCTACGCTTTGGTGGAACTACAAATAGGGAAGAAGCTAAAGATCATCCGAAGTAACAACAGGGGTGAGTACATTGGGGCATTTGATACCTACTACCGATCTCATGGCATCAGACATCAGAAGATGCCACCAAAGATGCTTCAGTTAAATGGCGTGGTTAAGCGCATGAACCGCATGTTGTTAGAAAGGATAAGGTGTATGCTTTCAGAAGCAAAGCTTCCAGAATCCTTTTGGGATGAAGCCCTAAGGACAGTGGCCTATATTATCAACTGGTCACCTAATAAGTCCTTGAATGGTGAAACTCCTGAGAAGATGTGGGCAGGAAAGGAGTTGTACTACGACCATCTTAGAGTGTTTGTGTATAAGGCCTTTGTGCACATCTCTAAGGATGAAAGGACCAAGCTAGAGGTAAAGACCAAATAATACATCTTTTTGGGCTATGGGGAAGATGATCTAGGGTTCAGATTTTATGACACAATAGAGAAGAAACTTGTTCGATCACGGGATGTGATCTTTATTAAAGAAGAGACCTATGAAGATATTGGAAAAGACAAGAAGGCTTTATCTGACACTGACCGGACGGACAAGGTAAACATTGAAACTGTCCGTCCAATACCTCTTTAGTCCGAGGGCAATGGCTCAAGAGAGGCTGAGGATAACAATGAGGTAGTCACTGTGTCTTATGAGAATCAGAATGAAGTTTCTTCTCAACCGACAGAGGAGATTATTACCCGACGATCTACAATGGATAGATGACCGTCCGTGCGTTTGCCATCCAGTGAGTACGTTCTACTCACTGATGGAGGAGAACCCGAGGACTTTGAAGAGGTAGTGAAACATGAGTACAAGAATGAATGGATGGGAGCCATGCAAGAGGAGATTGATTCTCTGTATGAGAATCATACATTTGAGCTGGTAGAATTGCCAAAGGGAAAGCGTGCTCTGAATAACAAATGAGTATTCCGACTGAAGACAGATGAGAGTGCCTCAAAACTGATGTACAAGGCAAAGCTGGTGGTTAAAGGATTTAATCAACGGAAAGGGGTTGATTTCAATGAAATATTTGCTCCAATTGTAAAAATGTCCTCAATAAGGGTAGTGCTCGGTCTTGCTGCGGCTTTAAACTTGGAGGTGGAGCAGTTAGATGTCCGGACAGCATTTCTTCATGGCAATTTTGAAGAAATTTACATGGAACAGTCAGAGAGTTTCCAGGTTAAGGGAAAGGAACACCTGGTCTGCCGTCTAAGAAAAAGCCTGTATGGACTGAAACAGACTCCAAGACAATGGTATAAGAAGTTTGAGTCTGTCGTAGTCGGTCAGGGATACCAAAAGACTACTTTTGACCACTACATTTTTACGCAGAAATTCTCTGAGAATGATTTTATTATTCTCCTCTTTTATGTGGACGACATACTGGTGGTTAGCCAAAGCAGTGTTCGGATTGAGGAACTCAAGAAGCAACTCAGATAGTCATTCGCAATGAAAAATCTTGGGCCGGAAAAATAGATTCTAGGGATTAAAATCATTTGCGACCGAGAGGCAGAAAAGTTGTGACTATTTCAAGAGAGTTACATTGAGAAAGTGTTCTAACACTTTAATATGGACAAGTCTAAACCAGTGAGCACACCATTGGTAAGTCACTTCAGGCTGAGTAGGACACAGTGTTCATCCTCAAATGCTGAAAAGACCCACATGAGGAGCATACTTTACTACTCAATTGTAGGCAATTTGATGTATGCTACATTATGCACAAGACCAGACATCGTGCATGCTGTTAGCACAGATAGTCACTTTCTGTCAAAGCCAAGTAGGGAGCACTGGTATGCAGTGAAATGGATAACGAGATAACTTTGAGGGATTTCGAAATTGTGTCTGTGCTTTGGAGATGCTGAGCCTCATCTGGTTGGCTACACAAATGCCGACATAGCAGGTGATGTTGACTCCAGAAAGTCTACCTCGGGATTCTTGATGAAATTCGTTGGAGGAGCAGTCTTCTAGCAGTCAAAGCTGCAGAAGTGCATTGCCCTTTCTACCACTGATGCTGAGTTTATTGCAGTAACAGAGGCCTGCAAGGAGATACTTTGGATGAAAACGTTTATGCAAGGATTGGGTTTCAAGTAAGAGAAGTATGTAGTCCTTTGTAATAGTTAAAGTGCTTTGCATCTCTATAGAAATTCCCCATTCCACTCAAGATCAAAATATATTTATATTCGATATCATTGGGTGAGAAATGTTACTGATGCTGGAGTGCTGACGGTTGAAAAAGTCCAAACAGAAGAGAATAGGTCAGACATAATGACCAAGGTTCTGCCGAAAGCAAAGCATGAAGTCTGTTGCAACTTGGCTAGTTTGTCAAGTATAGCCTCCTTATGGTCATGAGGGAAAGTTTGTTAGGGTCACTCCCGTGTAGAAGTGTTATAGGTCCGAGGACTTTGAGAGGCTATGATCTAAGTACTTGTTCCTGAGCAACCGATAACTCTCTGAAGTATAACTCCGAAGACTTCGAAGAAGCACGAGGACACTGTGTTGGCCAAAGGCAACATCAATGACCAAGTGCATAAAGGTCCGAGGACATACTTGAAGAAAGTGCACATAGATGCCAGCTCAGAAGTTTGACTAAGAATGCGCAATTTCTGCAGAGCCGTCTCTGCAGCACGATCTGCAGAGCTGTTTCTGTAAGGCACGATATTTTGCAGGGAAGTGCCATTGCAGAGTTGTACGTGCGTCAGGCGGCTGTCTGTACGTGTATCCTCCACATTGGCTTGGCTGTTCTGTATATATATTATTGTGAGTAGTGTGCAGAGTGTGTATGTGAGTGCAAGTCTTTCAAAGTGTGAAGGAGTGTTAAGAGAGAATATTGTGAGTACATTGTGCTCTTGCTCTCCATTGTCGCCGTTTAGGGTTTTGTGTAACCGTAAAACTCATATAGTGAAAATTTGCTTGTAGACTAAGTATCCCGTGATTTTTCCTTTCGATTCAAGAAGAGTTTTTTACGTAAAATCTGTGCGTTCTTTCTCTTTCTCTCATTCTGTGTACTTGAGTGCGTTCTGTCCGACCGGCCATTTGCTCTAACAAATTTGGTGCCTTCGTGTCCGTCCGATCCTTATTTTGCTCCCAACACATATTAACTAAATTCATACTTATATACATATGAAAATACAATTGATCAACAACTCTGATATATTCTAAATTATCAATGAAATATATATTTCTTGTTCCATCATATAACAAAATAAACAGATATGCAAGTAAGCCAATGTAAAAGTGTTGAGCCAAAATAAACCTCACATAATGAAAAAATATAAGACAATGGACACTTAGATTTTAATTATTTATAAATTACCAAATAACTCTAATTTTCTTCAATTTATATTTAAAACCCCATTGTTTGAAAATTTTGAAATAGCCGAACATGTCGTAGCATGTCGGAGTAGAAAAACAATAAAATATTTCAACACACGTTAGAGATGTCAACCAAGTGATGGTGTCCAACATGTGTCAAACACAAAAACCATTACCCCGAGAGAAAAGCTGATAATTTTGAGGTTGCCTAACTTAAAATTCCTGCCTCCCAACCTTCTTATAATAATGGCAAGAGCTGAAAGAGAGACGCCCACTCGGGCCAGGTGATGGTGGCGGTGGGAATGGTCACATT
Source organism: Nepenthes mirabilis (assembly GCA_025585075.1). Classification (NCBI taxonomy): domain Eukaryota; kingdom Viridiplantae; phylum Streptophyta; class Magnoliopsida; order Caryophyllales; family Nepenthaceae; genus Nepenthes; species Nepenthes mirabilis. The sequence goes on along the minus strand of JAODPA010103148.1, from coordinate 6,196 downwards.
GATCAAGCAGCTTAATATGATTGCTAGGACTATTTTCAATGGCCTGTTTGTTGCCTAGAAATTCCTAAATCGTTCATTTTTCTCTGCCCATGTTTTTTTTTTCCTTTCAGATCAAACACAATATTGTCTAGGAATATGCACAAGATAGATAGAATTCTGCCAATTTGTTTGTCTGTTACATAGATTCTTTCAAAACATTGCCTTCTGTCCACTCCTCTCCCTACCAGCCTTCAAACCCTCCTGAGCAGGAAAAAGAAAAAAGAAACCCCAGAAATGGTAAAAAGAGAGCAAGAAGAAAAGATGTCTACCATGTAACACATTCTGCAACCCTGAACTTAAAATGGGTCATGATTATTAAAAATTCACTTAAAATACATCTATCTGATAGTAAAGAAAAAGTTCACCTGCACTTCATTACAGATCCTCTTAACTATCAATCCTTGCAATTCGCTATTCCTCAACAAATTCTGCAACAGAAAAAATATGTTTTAGCTGTATGTTGTCCTGGAAAGAAGAGAATACTTTATCCTTTAGCTCAATATTATAGAAAAGGATAAATGTTAAACACACATTTTATAGGGTGAAAAAGGTATAGGGTAAAGTTTTTCTCATTTGAATAAACCGCCATGTTGAGATAAAAAAAGACAGGGAAATCATAAAACCACCATTATTAACAACTGCAAACCACCAACATATTCACAATATCACTGTCACCTCTCCCAAATTGGCAGTGTCATGTGTCATGGGTAGAGTTTTTGGTGGTTGTCATGCCAGCATGGTTGTGGTGATGTGTGATAGTGGGACTGATGAACAAGAGGGAAATGTTATTCATACCCATTCAGCCACTCTTACATGGCCTTTATAAATGGACGTGCTTAATAACCATGAAAAGAAATTGCAATTGTGGTCCGTGTCATGGAAGGAGTGTATCATGGACACTATGTAACATGTTTCGTCCATTGCAGAGCTTTGCTTTAGGACTCTGACATTGATTCTATGATAGTGATGCTTGGATTGTAATGTCCACATAACTAATAAAAGAAACCCAAATAAACAGACCTTTTCGTACTAGCCCAAGGTCAGCTACAAGATTTTAAGCTTCCATCTGTAGACCAAGTCCTCCATCATGTGTAATAATTTCCTACAACATTTTCTTTGCTCTTCATCAGCCCCATCTCCTTGCATATGCACCTATCAGTCTACATCTCACACAGCTAAACCACCTGAAAGATATCTCATTTCAACCAGTGATACTCCAACCTTCTTCATATAAGATATTATGAATCCATCCCCTATGCCTGATAGCATATCTATTGCGACATCTTCATTTCCACCACTACTATCTTTTAGATGCAATATTTAACCACCCAACAATCAAAACGATGCAACATAGTGATATTGCAACACTCTTACGTGGAATTTTCTTTTGGACCTAGCAAGAATTCTTTTCCATTTCAGGTGCTATCTTATCAGGAAAAAATTGATTTCACCTGATGAAAAAAAAAGGAATCATTATAACATCATTGGTGATATTGTATTTTCCATAAGCTTCATACAATTAATGAAAATGTTATGCATCAGTTGTATCACCATTTTAACATTGATACAATTGTGTAACGGCCATCTTGGCTAATACAGACTATTTCAAAATCTTGAAAAACCATGTCTGCTCCTCATCATGTCAGCTTTCTCAAAAACCATATGCATCAGTCAATACAATATATATAGACCAATGTTTTGTTCGCATCATAAATGGGTAGATGATAATTGTTATGGGAGCTTATTTATTTCTTATGGATTAATGGCATTTCAATATAAAGTAAATTAAACATACCACCACCACACCATCAGTACTACACTATCATTTCCACCACCAGTAGCAACAAACCACTCAAAGCAACATTGCTGCCAACTATGTCCCATCATAATTGAAATATCAACTCAGCACCGCCACTATTGTCCCAAGGTCACCATTGTTGCCCACCACTTGCCATTGCACCCACAACTAGCACCACTAGAAGTCCTAGACTCCTATCACCTATAGCAATCTGCTTACTAAATTGGAACATCATCTATCCTTCCCCTTAAAGATAGTGAACCATTTGTGAAAATTTGGTATCATGACACTTCAATCAAGGCTGTTTAATTTGATTAATGTGATGATTTGTTGATAGTGGCCAAATGGCAGTGGTTGGTGGCCCTGCATTACAGAAGTAAGAGGCAACACATAAAATTTTTTTGACTCAAAGCAATCTAATCGACCAAGGAGATGGGGGATTGGGTAGTGAGAATGGTATTAATATGGCGTTGGGGCAATGGTGTTGGCAGTTGAAATGGCAATGATGATGATTATAGAGCAGCAATGATAGCATCAATGGAGGGGATAGGTGGTGGTGGTTGGATGCAGTGATGAGGAGGGTAAAGGAGATGGTATTGGTGGTGGTGTCCCTATGGTGCCCATGGTTTTCCTCTAATTTTCTTCCCTCATCTTCTTTTTTAACTTCCACTGTATCCAATCCCCTTCTAGGATGACATTTACCCCTCATTTGGGAAACATTCTAAGATGACATTTGCCTCTCATTTGGGAAACCTGGATCCTTCAAGTAATTCTATACAACACTCAGTGCAATAACAGTTTTAGTGAATCACATGATTTTAGATGCTAAACCATCAAACACATGAGCATAACTTACTTTTCATTTGTGTAGGAACAAACTTTGAGTGAGTTCTTTTTCTTTTTGCTTATTTCTTGAGTGTATAAGATAAAGAAGAAAAGCATAGATCTTTTTTATGTTTTCTTTCATCAGGTTCATGTCACAAGTTACAGCACATCAACCCTAATTCATCCCATTCTATAACTGTGTTGATCCATATCAACCCATTAATAAATCATATCAGTTTATATTATTTTCTTGGTGATCCAGTTAACTTAGTAAAATACACTAACAAATTGTGTGAATATAAGTTATAAAAAGTTATATATTTTTGTTGTAAAAAATATTTAAACGTAGATTAGTTTGTTAGCAATAAGTTACCTTACATATGTCTGAAAAATAATTAACCATATTCTATCCAATGCCTATGAATAGAGCTACAAAACTTCCCTGAGAGTGAAAATTAATTGATTTATGTGTTAAATGAGACAAATTATGTCATTCTTGATTATCCATATTGATTTCTTGTCAGCCCATTAATTCAATAGGCCTAAATGTCTCAAACTGTTCAATAACCATGCCAATGTTTATCAAACCTATGCTAATTTTTAAGACAACCTACCAATAAGTTCAAATAAAGATGTTGAGTATAAACTACTACTTTTCCCCTTATCAATCTGAAAATGAAAGTATTAATGTCCAAACCCACCTAAAGCAGCATGTTTAGGTCATCAAAAGTCCATATGATTATATTAAGTAGATGTGATGTGACATGTTTAATAATAATTGATATGATACTAACCTACCTAACCTCAAAAATGGCACAACTTGACCCAACAAAAATGAAATTAATTAACTATAGTCAAGTTACTATAATCCTATTGATATCCAACCGAGTGTAATAAGCCTCAAAAATCTTTACGTATTGAGCAATTTAACGCTAATAACTCATTACTCATTATATTGTAAAGACAAACATTCAATGTATAAACATATGGGTTTTGCATAACAAAAACTAGGACCTTTTAACATTTGTTCACGGATGAAAATATCATCCAATATCCAATATATTGGTATTTGGCCCTAATACTGATATTTCTCAATCTCGCAACAAAATCATGATTTATTTCTTGTTGGTAATATATCGTAATATACCTGCTAATATACTCAATACTGATATATTGGCCAATATTTGTTGTTGGTTTATAATTTTTAAGAATTTTTTTCTTTCAATATATCCAATATAATACATATTGCCCAACATGTCTGATACTAATATAGTCACAATCAATAACAATACTAATATTTTCATCCATGCATTTGGTATAATATATTTTGCTAAACGGGTTCAACAAATCAACATCTGAATACCGACAACATTAATTAGCGGGTAAACTCAACATGATTATCAAATGTGTTGCGCTAGGGTTGAAGGTATCCCAACATCAACCCAATTTAACATAACCCAAACTCAATAATAAACCAAGCTCAACAAAACTCAGCACAATTACACCCCTGTTAAGGATGGAAAAAAGATACAGAATGCCAACAATTTTTCTTTTTTTATGTTTTAGGAGTACAACTGTTGGGAAAAGGATATGATCAATGGAACTTGAATGGATCCAAGCTAGGACAAGGCTGCCCATTCGTAGCCTTGGGAAACTAAAACAAAACTTCGCTAAGAGTTAAGGTTCTGCACAAATAAAATGGAAGGTAGGTTTTATGTGTTTAATGGTCCTATCCAAAAGCATATGAAATCACCCAAGCACCATGGACAGTTTCCACAAGGAGTATTTTAGGGACCCAGGCTCCTTTTAGGGGTAAATGTTACCTTTGTTAACCTTAATATGTTCCAAATATCACTAGAAGTAAGGGCTGAATTATTACCCAGATAGTGTCCCCCATTCCCACAATTCCCAACCCAAACTTGCTGTCACATATAAATCAATTAAAAGTATTACATCATCAAAAACTAATAAAAATATGAAAGCTAGACCCAGGCCTAAGGACCTTGGACGCAACTTATGTAAATGACAAGTCATTCACAGTTGAGCAATATCAGGCAAAAAAGTTGAACATAATGCCAAAAGGCAATAATGAATATGAAAAGAAATTGAACGATGATATAATCTAAACAAAGATGCAAATAAAACTGAGCTTTTACAATCACTTAAGACCTAGATTAAGGCTTTGGCTTCCATTCATTCAAGGACCCAATTAAAACTTTTCCATGTTTGCCAATGATGAAGGAGAAAGCTTACCACCAAATGTCATAAGTGGAAGCCTAAGTAAGAAAAGGATAGGAAAATTATAGAATTGTCTTTTGAAGTGGACATTTTTCTCTCATGGAAACCCACAGAGGAGACAAGGATATCTCCCCACTTCCATGAAAAATGGAGCACTGTATACCAATTTTTACCGGTCTCTTGTTCGATAAGAAGAAAGCAAACTTTAGTAGTGATTATACAACGCACCAAGAAGAGCAACTAATAGTCCATCAAGCCATTAAATTGAGTCAGCCCAAGTATGCCCAAAACGCTTATGCCTAGTTACTTAGTATTGGATGTCTTAGTTCTTACATCCAGGTACATTAACTCCTAGAGAATTGGTGTGGCCCAAGATCCGCCCATATGAAGCAGAATCCTCAAAGAAGCCATATTGGTTCTAGAACTGGCTCCCACCTTCTTCTGCACATGATGTAGCACTTGGTCTGTACACTTCCAGATGGGTAGAGCACTGATGCCATCAATAATGCCCCAAGTAAAAGAAAAATCATCCTTCTAGGCAGCTAAATCAGGCAAGCTTTACTAGTCCCAAAATGATTAAGCCTAGTTACTTAATGATGGATGCCTTCTAATGCAATGATCAAATATTTCCTAGATGATTGATCCGAGGATCCTAACAAATTTCCAAACTGAAGTCATGTTCGCTCGATACTCCTGGAACTTCTTAAATCACAGTGTAAGTCAAGCTCTTTCAGGAGGAATTTTTCCAATGCACCATCAAAAGCATTGCATCAAAAATATTGAGGCTACTGAATAAAAAGACATTAGAATCTGCCTCAATCTGCTTTTGTTTGGTTCCAAGTTGACTTAAACAATCATGTCAAATGAAAGTTGTGTCACTACTATAGCATTTTACTTACCAAAGTTTCTGCAGTGCAAAACACATTTTGAAGTCTCAGAGATCTGCAGAAAGAAAATTATTAGATAGGGAACCTTCAATTGCAAGACATCTACCTAATTTATTAAACTGCTGATGATGTAATGGCCCTAACTACACCAGTCATCCGTAAATGGTAGGAACAAGACTTCATCATTTTAGAAGAAACCTTTCAAGGTACAAAGTAAAACTAGAGCGAATGACTGATTCTTGAAAACCTGGAGTGGCAGCAAGATTACATGCGTGAAAAAGTCACAAACGATAAATCCATTTACAAGGGCTGGATATACTACTTCTAACAATCTATGCACGAAAGCATGGGTGAACAAAATGAGAGAGAGAAATAGAAAGATAGACATTATATATATATACATATATAC
>JAODPA010103137.1:10692-20862 GCA_025585075.1 Nepenthes mirabilis | reverse complement strand
ATACTAACGAGTCTAATATGTGCAAAAGCTAGCCTAAAATAAGGCCCAACCGACAGAGAGGTCCAATTAAGCGACGAGGCCCAAAGAGCCTTGTATAAAACCCAACACTATAAGATGGATCCGAAGTCAGATAGGCCGCACCCAAACTCATTAAATAGCTCCTGACATATATACAATCACAATCCACATACACTTCTCCCCCTCAATGATGGTAAACTGGCAGCGTAGAGATGCAGGCTCAGAAAATGCCAACCAATGGTAGACGTACTCAACTCTGGTAAGCCATGATACCCACCAATTGGCAGCAGCTCAACAAATCCCAACAAAAAGTAGCTAGCCCATGTCAGTCACACTTCACGACAGTTCTCTCACCACCACAAAACGACACTTGACACCGATGGTCACCACCGGTGCTTAGCAAGTGGTGAACTCAGGTAGAACACCTGTCACAAATTCCGACGCCCAAAGCCTCCACCGCGAAGTTCCACAAATACCCTTCTCCTTCGCTAGAAAAGGGAGAAAGAGGTCATTCAAGCTAAGTTTTGACTATAAAACTTGAGTCCAGACTCACAAAAAGAGGAGAAAGAAACCAACTCTATTTCCTTCAAAAACCGTCGTTTCTATCCAACGACTATTTTGAGCTACTCTCTGAAGTGCACAAAAAGAGCCCAAGTCACCTCTAGTTCTCACTCGTACCCCTTATATACAAACATCCTTGCATTCTACATTTTATTTAACTTCATACTCTTGTATCTTTCTATTCTCTCGAAAAAATTACTTACTTGAACGTTAGAAAATAAATTAAAAAGTGAATACCACCAATCCTCTGACCTCTTGTTAATTATTTGTAGTGTACAGAATACAGGTTGAGAGACGTAAAAATTAGACCCGTTTGAGTTCAATCCGATGCAAAAAATCTGGAGGCTCCCTAATTCGCACAGTAACTCAGACCTAATGACGCATCGAATACAAAACAAACTTTATCAAAGTTATCTTAAATTTTTTTTTTATGGGATGAAACACAAGCACGAGTATTTGTAAAAATTTGCCGTCAATTTTCGGTTTGGTAATCATACCACTTAAAAATGATCAATATCCTTCGTAACTTTGAAAAAAATAACAATAATAACAGTTGATCATATTTTTAGGCAAAGATTGTCTACACCTTTTTAGTTCTTACCTAACATTCATTTAAATTAAAGTCAGCCTTCGTTTTTTGCCATACGTACCGTGTAATACAGTGGCCTAATATCAATGACATTTTTTTATGAAATAATGCCATTTAAAAAAAAAAATTTTTTTTTCCATTAATGATAAAAATTACTAAATTTTCATCAACTCCATTCCAAACACGAAACCAAGTTCGCGGAACCAAAAATGCATATGAATGAATATGCATATACATATCCCAATTCAAAAATTCTCGGGCTCTCCACTAAAGCTCATTATAACACAACACTTGAACTTATTTTGACATTACAACCTCATTAGAGAAATACAAGCCAAAAGGCAGGGCAAGGCTTCTCCGGCAGTTCTACAGCTCATCAGAGAACCTCAGTTGTTCCACTCATGTATATACATACATAGGTGTATATATATATATATAAAGCTAGTGCACAGTAACACTAGTTCCATATTATAATATTTTGGCCTCAATTTCCTCGAGGCTGAGCCCCTTAGTCTCTGGGATCACGAAGAATATGAACACAAGTGACAAGATCGCAATCACTCCAAACATGAAGAATACAGCTCCAGCTCCAATCAGTGACTGCAGTCAAAATGTCAACCGGAGATCAGTCAGTCTTTCCGAACAGTAACTTTTCCTTCCAACTTAGCAAAACAAAAAGAACTTCTTCCTTTTAGTTGTGAATGGGGTGCGTGTGCGTTTGGCTCCATTTGATACTTGGGGAAGTTGGGGGAAAGAGAAATGAATGGAATCAATTTCATTGAAGAAAACTACTGATGCTCTATTTGGATTGGAGAAATTTTGACAGGGTAAAAATATTATATGAAAATTTCATCAATATGTAGTCATATTCTGAACTAATATATTCGCTAGTATTTCCTACCATATTTTCCTTCATAAATAAATTTCCATTTTTCACAAAAAATTCCAGGATGCAGAGGTCAGAAAATATTGTCACTCTTCTTATACAGTTTTCTTGTGAAACTGTGATAAATGGGTTAAGTACATGTTAGAATCAAGTTTGGGCTACTATTTTCCTGAGTTCCAAACACAGCCTTCGAAAACAATGGGCTCAGTCACCTAGACTTTATGTTAACTGAAGCATTATTAAAAGAATTTATGTTTATTGGCGAGATCTGCAAATGACAATTACTTGGGCATTCGACTGAGAAACTCGGATGATTGTAAAGGAAATGAATTCAGTACCTTAAGAGGAGAAAATGAAAAAGTAACCAGAGCATTTGCTCCGAAATTTACAAGCACGGCTAGGCTCAGTCCTCTCCCTCTCATCCGCAAAGGGAATATCTCCGAAATCATCAGCCAGCCAATCGGACCAAATGATAACTGCAAAATCATTGCCACATGCAATTTACAGAAAAGGCACAACGACAAGTTCCAAAGCACAAACAGAAAGGTGAAACATGGACACTAGATATTACCCATGGGAATAACAAGTATACTTGTAATTGGTTAATGATATAGCCACTCTAGGTAGCACATGGTTGCAGCATTCAGGAGGAAGAACTGTTTGCCGTATTGAGCAAACAGAACTCCGATCAAAATATTCATCAGCAGCTCCAAATAGAGAGTCTAATTTACAAAATATGAATCTCAGGTGGGGAAAGAGTCATAAATGACAATAGGCTGCAAGTCGGAAGTTGGCAGTATTTGTGATCCTGGTTCATTCATGCATAGCATAAATTCATGGATACAGCGGCATTATCCTCACAGGGATCCTTGAAGGCGAAGAAGAAATGATTTCAAATCTATTTCTTTAGCAACAAATTTAATAAGTCCATGCCCCTAAATTACATTCTGATTCCCAGTTGGCGAATAAACCTATGGCAACTCTATCATTACAAATGCCATCAAATCAAACTCTGGTTACAGATGTGAGATTGTAAATAAAATCACATACATGTCAAATATTCCAAAATGGGTTTTTAACGCAAAAGCTATTTCCACCTTCATTAGAGGTGCCAATATGCTCTAGTTCAGATTACATATGAAAGATGGCTTTGTATTTAGTGGACTCAAAATATCTACCACCATGCCAATCAAATCAATATAGATATGCTCAGTACACTGAAAGGAAACCTTTCAAGTCATACACATTGAAACTTCCATTTTGCCGATTGATTGATAGTAACTGACAACCCAGTTATATCATGGTAATTGACAACTTGTTTTCACTTTCATAAATTTAACTGACAACCCTGTTCTGCAGTACGAGAAAAAATATTCAGGACTGATTGATAGTAAGTTGAAACTTCCACATACCTGATAACAGCCCACATAAAGAAGCAGAGCTACTACAGCCACAGCGGGCACATTATCCAGGAACGTGTAATATGCTCCCAGAAGGAATAAAGAGACAGTCTGTCACAATGACCATTGAATTATTCTTTGAGCCAAGAACAAAATTCAAAAGTATATATAGACCCTTCTATTGATAACAGAAGATTCAAAAAAGAAATCACAAGGAAAGTCTGAAATAATAGGGCATACAAAAGAATCATCCAATCAAATATTTCTTTCACACATCCTATCAGGCATCAGAATGTGCTCCTCCCACCCACTTCCCAAGATTAAGAGATAGATAGAGTGAGAGAGAGCGAGAGAAACAGATAAAGGACTGTCAGATAAGTTCAGATTTTTGTCTAGACAATAGAACTTACACATAGTAAAACTATCATATGATAGCCTAATGCATGAAGCTTTCGCTGTGTGCAGTTTGGGGTCAAGATGCACATAGGCTCACCTATGGATTGCAAAAATGCTATTTTTGTGGTTTAAACCTGTGATTTTTAGATGACAATGGAACAACCTCATCGTAGCACTGAGGTATAGTAAAGCTATCACCTCTAACAAAAGAGAGAACAGTTACCAATCCAGAAACACCTCCAAGAAGTAAAGGTCTTCTCCCAAGTTTATCAACTACCAGCACAGCAGTTCCAGTCATAATTAACTGCAAGTAACAAGCACGTGAAAAAAAAAATTGAGTGCACAAGTTATATTGCCCCAGCAATAATTCTAATGGAAAAGAATTCTTTTTTATCAAGAACAAGAAAAAAAATTTTCTTTCATGAATTAATTCATTTTCCCTTTTTAGTTGGCAGAAAACAGAGCATTTTCAAGTCAAGAAAAATGAATAAGCACGCTGTGTGATAACTTCCTCCAAAAAAGGTTTGAAACTCATGGTTCACCATCCAAGCTGTTACGTGCTCCAGAAGACATGAGAACAAAATTAATTTGAAACGTGACAAGGCCAATGAGAATATAAAGAGAAGTTTGCTCTAACTTATCAAATTCCAGGAAAGGTGTTTCGGCCCACAGTGGGGAAGAGGGGAGGGGGTAGCAGTATAACAAATGTAGATACTTATGAAAGACTAGTTATATTTATAGTTTACTAAAGTCAAGGAAGAGGAATACATTGAAATAATTTCTTGTTAATGTCTTTCAAATTTTGACCACAAACCTTGGATATCTAAGGCAGTAAGTTTCAAAAGGCCAACAAGCTACTCTCACTCAATGCCTTCACCACAAAAGTGGTGAAGCGTCCAACTTAGAATCAGCAGAGGACAGGTGCACATGTGGACTACAAAGATAAAAATGAAGTGTCCAAATTATTTCGGTAAAGGGCATGCACATGTAGATTATGAAGAATGTTGTATTTATAAAGAATAATATTGTACGTACAAAAGGAAATTGTCCCAAAAATTTTCCCAAATCTAAACCATTTTGAGCAGCTGAACGTATCTAATTAAATGATTCTAAATTGTGCTACATCATTTTGGGATGTATAGGGATTATTTCTGTATGTATAGCATTATTCATTTATGAAGCTAGCAAACAGGGCCCACAATATCACTCTCCCATAGTTCATGTGCCAACTAAGCAACAGAAAGTGGATTAAAAGGACACGGGTGATAGGATTTCATGATATACCTTGAATAAACCTAGAAGAATGGAGACCCTTGTAGAATCAGATGCTGCAGAAAATCCTGCACTCTATCAGATAACATTTTTTAATAAATAGCACAATATTCTTCGGAAAGAAATTATTTATGAAAAAATGTGATCATCGGTATTATCGGCATGCATATTAAAAACAGCTAAAATACCTGAAGGATAGAAGCAGCATAATACAGCACACTCGGTTGCCCTGTTATCTGGCATGCAAATTTGTGATGTTTAGTGAAACTAAAAATGTGGCAGCTTCATTTTACCAAAATGTCAGATAATATCCCATCCAAACAAAAAAAAAAATTGACACAATAAACCTATAAACCTACCTGCTGAAATAGGACTAATCCAATACCAATAACCAGGGCTTTCAAATATTTCCCTCGGAACATCTCTCTTATAGGCACTTCTTTTTCGGCAGCGGCGCATGAAAGCTCAGCCAACATCTCATCCACTTGCTGAGGAGCTGTGTCATGAATAGCTTGACCCCTCAGCCGGCATAGGCAAGAAATGGCAGTCTCCCTTAATTCCTGCATATTTCCTTTTCCTTGGATAGCACACAAAAGCAGCCATCTTGGAGATGCTGGTATCCACCACATTCCAATTGCCATAATCACAGACAAAGGAGAACTAGCTCCATACATGTAACGCCATCCAGACACAGTATCAACCAAAAGGCTACCAAGTGAATAACCAATCTGTAAATATATGAAGCCACATTAAAAGTAAAAGTAATACAGAGGTCAACTTTGTGACTAGAAAACAGAATTTAGATAAATTCCCGTAGCATGCACAGCCTGTTTAAATCTGTTGGAACACTCAGGGGAAAATATTGAAGTTTAAAACTTACAACCATCCCAATGACTATGAAGAACTCTTTTAGAGAGATTAATCGACCCCTGATCCTACTTGCAGCAGTCTCTGCAATATACATTGGAGCTGCATGCATTGCCTGAGAGAGCAGAAAAAATGAAAATTTATGTCCTGAAGGCTCCAGTATTTAGCTCGGAAAAGATACTTTTTACCACTTAGTCCTAGAAATCAAGAAAATCTCACCCTTCAATTGTGTTATGACTAAAGACAATAAGATCCTTCCTTTTGTCAGGGTGCTTCATTGTGTGTGCACGTCAAGTGTTGCCATTATGAAAGGGGAAAAAGTTTGAAAACAAACTGAGACACATATTAAACAATCTGAAACAAGGTTCATTGGAATAATAGAGCAATAAGCTTTTCATTTTCCTATTGGAATCTGCAAATATGTTAACATCAACATGATATCAAATTTCAATGGGAAAGCAAATATAACATGGATTATACAATTGCGCAATGGAGTTCATGTCAGACAAGGCAAAACAAAAATAACGAACGAGACAAATTCACAATAAAAAATACTTGAAGTACTAGTTTTTTTGATATATTGTGATTCAAGAAAATGGAAAAGTGAAGAAAGAGAAGATAGAACACGTAAAGTTAAGGAGTGATGGTTAAAATGAAGAAATTCGTCAACAGTATTATGTGATTGTGATTGTCAAAATTTACCTCTAATATTACAAAGACCAATATTGGGCAACTAAGAAACCAACATATACGTGAAGTGGGTGTAGCATAAATGAGGATGTTGAATTGGAAGACCAAAGTAACTATTAAAAATCAAATAAGAAATGAACATCTCCATTTAATTAGAAGTAGCACATATAGAAGAATTCTGGCAGAACCTTTAAGATGGATTAAAAGCACAAAAACATATGCCAAAAGATGAATTGGTGAGAAATGGTGGTTTCGCTAGAATGGGAAGAAATAATAAGGGGAAGGGTAGGACCAGTAAAACTTTTAGCAGAAGGTTTGAATCTGTTTATATTTTTAAAGGATATTGCTCTAACAGATAAGAATGATGTTATAGGATCATATAACTTACAGGCACCATGTGGAGGGCCTTGAGGCTTTGCAGTTGTTGCTTATGAAAAAATAAAATATTTGTTGAAAGTGCAAGATATTACAGCTAAAACTTAATAGAACAGTTAGTGGCAGCGTCAATTACCAGTCCAATTCCTATTCCATATATGAATCGTCCAATCACAAGGATTGCAAAGTCAGGAGCTAGTGCAGTTACTAAAGCTCCAATAAAATAGAGAACAGAAGCTGCTATCAACTCTCTCCTTCTCCCTGTAGAAGTATCACATGAACTTCACCAGAAAAAAACACATGATATAACATAGCATTTAATTGATGGACAGCGTAAGCAGCATTACAAACCTAGGAAGTCAGCAATATTAAAAGCCAAGACAGAACCTATCAAAGCCCCATATAACGAGCCACTGCTCTGCAATGGATATCACCCAAAAAAAATCATTACAGAAGCAAAGAAGTAGATAAATGGTAGTTTACCCTTCAGAACTCTGAAATAAAAGCAACAAAGTGATGAACTCACTATGAGACCAATTTCGACAGAGTTCAAGTCGTACCATGTAATTCCACTTAGCGTTGCTGACTGAAAAAAAAAAAAAAACAAGCAGAGATTCAGGGAGCATATTAGGACGTCTCCATATTCAGGCAGAACATAATCTGCCACATCAAGTCAAACATCACTAGGCAATAATACTCTGCTCTCCTCTATAGCTCAGAGATTCAAACACTAAGTCATAAATCTTGAAAAAAACAAACTCATAATAAGGTAATGGCCTTTCTCCCCAGCTTAATATGAACCTTTCCAGACCAAGCACCATATCATTAATGTTTTTAAATTTTCCTTCGTGCAATTGACCATCATTGAAACACAACGTAGATGGACTAGATTTTTTCAAACTTAACATCTGCCCTCAAGAGGGATACTAAGATTCATTTACATTCTGCTATCAGATTGTCATGGCAGGTCTAGGTACAATATAAGTGACACGCCACCAAAGCTGCAGCATATCCACAATTTACAGACAATAAATCATACCTCTATTGAAACGGTAGCACAAGAAGTGGCACCGATGTCATAACCATAAAGTAGTCCTCCAAGGGCTGGGAATAGAAATCTGAAACAATCGAACGACTTCTTCTTACCGCAGTAATTGATATTAGGGGGATGAACTAGATGAAGACCTTTTTAAAGAGTCTATTCTCGTAAAACGATGCCTCAATGAAAAAAATATGTCATGTTGTGCGGGCATAAGTAGCATTAATTGAGATCTTATTCAAAAGATAATATCATGCCATACAAGAGCTGAAGCAAAAGCCTACATATAGAAAGAGAGGGAGAGGGATTTTTTTTTTTTTCCTTTTGAATGTAATCAAACACCCTTTTTGTTTGGTAAGTGATGTAATCAATAAACACTAACAGGAATAATGGAATAGCGGATTACAAATACACAGTAAATGAACAAAATGGGGGGAAATTAGCGAATTGCAAACGTTGGGAGAGAACTAACGGAAGAATCGCGGCAAGGACAGAGTAGGTCTCTTCCTGAGGACCTCCATTTAGAAGCGGCTCCTGTACGTCGTCAATGTCACGGGAGGACTTCCCCAACTTGTCAATCACAACAACAAAATCGAATTTAACACCACAAAGAAAAGGCACATCAGCGATACTCAAGTAAGTCACAGAAGAAGCAGGAGGAAAATTGAGTGATCAATTGTTACCTTTCCGAGAGAAGAGTGGGAGGAGGGTTGCTCGACATCAGAGCCGGCCGGGGCCATTTCAGATACTGAAATTTTGAAGGAAAAATTTGAACTTAGCTAGGATGGGAAAGAGGGGATGAAATATAGCGAAACAAATACAACTAACGGGAGAGCTGGAGGGCGGCGGCAGGAGAGATAAGAGGGCAGCGTGATCGATTGTCGGGTGGCCAATCATCCGACTGTCCGGAAGGAAGAGAAAGGAGGTTAGATTCCTTTTATAAAGAAAATCCGAAACTATTTAGTTAGTTCATCGAATCGTATGTTCACAAGATATATTTTTTTGGGTAACGATAAGTGAAAAAAAAAAAAAACCGTTAGATCCTCCTTTCGGCCTAACAGTATCACCTGCCACTAAATCTTTGGATCCTCCGCCGCCGCATTTCTTCGAGAGGGAGGTCGTCAAAAGACACGGCAGCCCCATCTCGCCCAGAGCCGCACATCTCGCAAACGCTCAGCCAACCAGAATTGTCGTACGTACACGCCGGACACCTCCATACTCCGTTGACAGTCCTTCCGTCGACCTGACTGCCACCTCCAACGCCTCCCCGGATGGAGTACCGCCGCCGGCGAGACCCAAACAGGCGCTGAAAGAGCCTCAAAGGCCAGCTCAAGACACGAGACAGACCTCTGATCATCGTCGTCAGTGGACCAGGACCTGATCAATGGGCAAAAATCCAAAGCTATTTTTTGTTAGTGGGATTTATTCAATTGATTATAACAACTTAATACGAAGCATAACCCATTCATTTATCAAGTAAATTCCTTGTGAGAATATTCTAAGAATATATCCAATAATTAATCTAATGGATAAAAATATAAGCAGCGATCGGGGACTAATAATCACTGCCGGCTATATCGAAAGTCGTAAACACCAAAAAATTTCTTTTTTTTTTTTTGGTCACATTTATATACCAAAAATTTGTGACAATTTCATTAAAATTACTCCAAGTTTCAAGGTAATAAAAAAAATTCTAAAACTTATAATCTGTATATATTTTAAACATCTACTACACTTACTAAAATAGGCAAATTCTATTTAGCCAGGAACCATAGGGAATGAAAACGTGTGAGCTGCTTAGTTCTAGCTCGAAGTTGGCTCTTGTTGTCTCGAAATTAGCTGGCTGGCATGAGTAGCTTGGCTTGCCCATGCATGCATTTTGGGAAAAATAACCCAGCTAATTTAGTTATATTTAAAACTCAAATTTAAGTTTCCAAGGCTGAACTCCAAAAAAAAAAGCCGATACATATTAACTAATAGATAGACCGTATCAACCGATACAGTGATACATCAAAGTATTTTTTCAACATTAGAAGGCTTCGATATCAATGCATAGGCCAATGCTTTCATCCATATA
>JAODPA010103137.1:0-10592 GCA_025585075.1 Nepenthes mirabilis | reverse complement strand
TATATACTTCCTTTATTATCATTTTGTTTCAGAAAATTTATTGGGATGAAGCCATAACCTGAGTAAGATGTCCTCAAATGAAGGTATAGAATTCCAGCGAGTATCCCACCAAGATGGCCGAGGAAAGAGACGCCAGGCACGAACATTTGGATGAGAATGAGCTCGGCCCATGCAGCATAGCACGTAGGCACTAGAAAACCGTGCACGTAAGTGTAGCTATCGGACCGAGAATTCAGGACAACTTTCAGTGCGAAGAGGACACCGGAGAAGCCGACTGCATACTCTGAGTAATATGCTCTGTCGTAGTTTAGGAACACAAGGGACTTGGCTAATAGTAATGTCATTCCCTGAGAGATAACGAGCAATGCAGCAACCATGGAGGCGAACTCAACGCTTCCCATTGAAGTCTCCAATTGAATTCCCTTCCATAGAAGCGACAACATGTTGTAGACCAGATGAGATTCACCCATGTGGAAGAACGGCGACAATAGGAAGCGTTTGAGGTCCCTATGCTATTGACACAGACCAACAAAAAATAAGGAAGAGGGAAAAAGATCGTCGAAGAAATTAGCTTTTTCCGAACTATCAAATTATAGACTAACACATTATCTAGTCGGGGTTAATATTTATTTCTTTCTAGCATAATTTCCAGATGAATAAATAATATCACATTTGGTTATATTTTTCCAGTAACAAAAATAATAAAGGGGGAAGAAAGGCCATTAGAAGGAATTAGCTTTCTATGAGATATCAAATTAAAGACAGTGGCATATCTTCAGTGTGTTAAGCTCTTCATAATACGATAGTAAGCTATAAGCATAATGCAAGCCAAATTAGCATTCTAATATTGAGTTGAATTTGCCACTTCGAAATGATCTCTTGCATGAAAAGGTACAAAACCACATCCAAACAATAAAGAGTCATGTAAGTTGAAAGAGCACTGCTTAGTTTCCAGACAAAAAAACTCAAATGTTGCAAGAAGTAGTAGTATACATCAATGCCAGTTGATATTTAGTTGAATTTGTCACTTCAAAATGATTTCTTGCATGAAAAGGTACAACACCAAATCCAAACAACAAAGACTAATGTAAGTTAAAAAGAGCACCGCTTAGTTTCCAAACAAAAAAACTCAAATGTAGCAAGTAGTAGTATACATCAATGCTACTTCACATTAGTTTTCAAAAAAAATTCCCTAGCATATACAAGTTAAAGGCTGAAGTTTAGGAATGTTTCTAAGTTTCTAATGATCGGTATATTCTCAAGAAATTCAGGATTAATACTTCGTTGAATTTCAGTACACTGAACTGGTTTTATGTTTCCATATTGCCATAGATTTGGGTTCCTAGAAACACAGTAATTTGGCAGATAAAAATGGGTACCTTGTTCAACATGTAATTCAAGGCTACTGATAATAATTTGTGATTTGACTGATTGAGTTTTTTTTTTCCGCCTTTGAGTTCTCTCTGATTTCTCTCACCTCCCCCTCATTTTTATTTGATTCTCCCTCTTTATTCCCAATTCTTTCCTCTATTTCTCCTCTTTTCTTCATATCAATTCCCCTTTCCCATCCCCAACACTACCTCAAAACCCCAGGTGATCTAGCCATAACTAGGCCAACACCTTCAACATGCGAGAACCACGTGATAGGGGAACATGACAGTCTATCTAGGAGATGCTATATGACCCTTAAAATTTTGGTAAGGGGAAATTTGTCAACAACCCTTGCTGGCTAAAAGAGAATAGCAAAAATGGAGGCATATTTAGCTGGGTTTTGCTTTTAATTTACTGCTAATGGTGAAGAGGAGGGATGCAGTCCGATCAAACGCTCTCAACAAATTTTCCTGATTCCTGTGGCTTTAACAATAAATCCTTCCAAGAGGACCTTGTTTGTCGGTCGTATGGCACATGTGAGAGTAGTATTTACAGTTGCGGGGAGGAAATTTCTGTACAGTATATCTTCATATGGCATTAATTGCATCCAACTCACAGTAAAGACTAGTCAATTACTCCCCAAAAAATTCTTGCCAAGAAGTCTTGGACATCTAGATTCTTAGTTACCCTGATCCAATTCGGTAAATAAAAGCAGTGATCTTCAGCATTAATGAAAGACAAACAATATGCTGTTGTTTTCTATAATTCTTTTCAGGTTGAAATCAGAAAACACAGTCTCGCAAGCTCAGATGATCTGTGCATGTCCAAAAGGAGGACGGACTAGACATAAAAAATTAAGTGGAATTCAGCTGCATTGATCATTGATTTTCTTTGTTCAAGCATGGAATATTGCTTCAAAAGCTGCTAGTTAGTGGCTAAAAGTGTACCATTTAGAAAAAAGGAAGGCATATATATGCAATACACAGACGAAACAAAGTAGGGAGAAGGATCCAGAATGGCTTTAACCTAAATGGGAGATAATGATGGATTGACAGCAAACACCTCAAGTAAATTCTCTGCTGCTTCAGCTTACAAATTTATTAGTCTGAATTCGGATGTGATTGAAGTGGTAAAATGGTGAGGAGTAAAATGAATATAGTTGGACTTGTACCATTAACTGACTTATGCTGCAAACTAGATTATACGACAGCAATAGACTGGTTGATCTCTGCATTTTCTGTAAAAATCATAGTGAAGAAAATAAGAGCACATGTGTCTTCAGTATGAGTTCTCAAAGCAAGTGTTGGCTGCTCTTGGGAGGCAAATGCAAGGAGCAGGGACTTGGTATTCATTTTAATCATTTCTAGATGATTTTTGTGACCGAGCATAAACCTGCAACTGCTCTAGCTCGGAGGGCTTTGTTTGCGACCGCAGTCTACTACATATTTTATTGGATTTCATTTCCAATCCTGATGGTTTGGACCACTATGAGAACTTTGTAACTGGGCCTTTGGTTCCCCAGGTATGTCTGGGCTAGTTGTACATACATTTTTAGTGATGAAATGGAAGTTACCTCACCTTTGAAGGAAAACAAGAAAAGACAGATCCCTTGTCTAGCATAGTTTCGCATAACTCCCTATGAAATCGTAAAATCATATTCAAATATACAATGAATTTCTCCCAACCATAGATTCCACTGCATCATTAGAGTTTCCAAACAGGGTACAAAATCCAGAGAATTCATTGGAGGGATGATATAACAAACAATTTGAAAAGTCAAATAGATCATCTTAGTAATGGAGCTCCAATTATGTACAAGTGTACCGGAGCTCAATTTCTGCTGTCCAAGAAGCTTCTTAAAGCCATTTAAGAATTTTGGAAAGAGTTCCTTCGGAATCGGAAGACTATCCAAGGACCTGGGCACCTGTTGTCAGCCCTGAGGTGCCTGTTCCTTTTGAAGAAGGTGGCTAGCAAATTCAAAATATGACAGACTGGGAACAAAGCTGACTTGTTGAAGCAGAGCAACTATACAACACCATCAAAGTTTGCAGGTTAAATAGCCCCACACCAGCCTTTAGATTAAGCAGGTTCGTGTTCTAGGAGGAAATTTAGCTGTCTGAAAAAGGGAGGAGGAGATTTTACTGCAAGGTGAATTGAAGGGAAGGTTTTCAATACAGTTTCCTTACAATAAACTCAAGACAAGGCACCTATGGAGCAATGGTGAAGGTTTTTTTCCTCTAATGGTAGCATTCTGGTTCTTTGATTTTTCTATGAGTACTAATAGATGTGGCAGACAAGTATTGATTAAATTAAATACAGAATGAGCCTAGACCATTGCTGCTTACTAGTTCTTCGACTGTGCTTTTTCAAGTTGTTTGTGGATTGATTTGAAGACTAATCAATCCTATATTGAATCATCAACATACTTCCTGGAAAGGATACTAGCTGGTTATTGAGGAAAACTAACTAGTAAAGACTGCTTGCTCAAAACAATTAGGCCTGGCAGCAGCAGTATACTACATTTGAAGCAAAAGGAATAATGGCATGTTTGGCACCGGATGGCCTTCTCAGCCTTTACCAAACATACAGAGATGTTCAATTATGAGGTAATTAATTTTCTAACTGTTGTCTGCCGCTGTTTATTTTGTGATCATAGTGAACGCCTACCAGGTATGCCCAGGGCACTCCGGTAATTATAATCTACACCATACTTGGGATGTAATAACATTATTTTACTTGCTCCGATGAAATTACAGAAAATAAGTCCAAGTCCTGTTAACATAGTACGTGTTTAACCTAGATTCGGGAGGGTAGCCTACTCCAAAGAGCTGAACCTCAGCAATTTGTGCTTAAAGTAGTTATTTGCTCAGCTTAAACAACAAAGCCTTCACTCCAATACATGAGGTTGGTCCTTTGAAAATTTGTCCAGCTCAGTTTAAAGCAACATTCACTAAAACTACAAAAATGTTAAATCCTGCCCCCAACTTTTTCTAGGTCTACCTTCCCCTTTTTCATCACCTCTAATCTCCAACAAATTACCTTTTTCAAATTGGTCCATTGTAACGACCTAGGTTCCAAAACATAGTAAATTATCGTCATTAAATTAATATAATTAAGTTTAGGATAAATAGATTAAGAAAAAATAAAGAGACATTTAATTCGGAAGCAAAATTAGGCATCAGGGCTTTGGCACCCGAGGCGCCATCGGGGCACGAAAAACAAAATGTCGTGCCCGAAGGGCGCTCGACGAGCACTCGAATGCAGCCCTTCCTTGTGCCTTGGCGCTTGATGCGCGCTCGAGCGTGTTCTACAAGGTTCCACCGACTTCCTTTTCGTTTATAAAAGGGGAAAGGAAGGAGGAAGGGAGGAGGCACGACGCAAAACAGCAGGAGAAGAGGGAGAGGAAGAAGATGGAGGAAATAAAAGGAGGAAGGATTTCCAATTACTCCCAACTCGACCAGAGTAAGAAAAACAATAAATCAGGCTGAGGTAAATGTACCCTAACCTTTATTTTTCGTTATTATTGTTTTTAGCTTACTCTAAAATTCTCCTCTTTTAAGATTTGTGCAAAATACCGTATGCTTTCCCATTTTCTCATAATATTATGAATAAATTTCATGTTTACGCATGAGTTTTATGAATTATTGGTTCGATTTCACTGTATAGCTCACGTTCTATGTCCGGATTCGTTCAGTTTACTATTCATCAAATCCTAGAACGAAAATTGGGGAAATTTATGACGAAAAACGAGTTAGGGCATGAAGACATTGTATTATGAAACATTTAAGTTTACTAGAAATTGGTATTTGAGATATTGATAAAAGTTATACTTATAAAAATTATTGAGAACCCCATGATTTGTCTAAAGAATTTAATTATGCAAAGAAATACGATATCCAAAGAATAAGAATTAAGATGAAGATGCAAGGATCATGGATAATGAGTTATGATATAATTATGTAAAATAAGTAAGCCCTAAGATGAAGTGGTCACTGAAGAATGAAAAGTCAAGGCTAAGGAAACAAGATGATCTGAACGAATCAGTTCAAGTGATCACTAATAATTAAGAATCAAGGTTAAGAATCATGAGCCAAGAATTAATATTCCCCAAGTTAAATAAAAATAGTAAGAAACTGGACCAAAAATCGTTCAACAGGTAATGTTTTTTGGGCTGTCGTGAATATTGTGGTGGAGACTCAAGGATACTCTGGCCACGTATCCCAGCCCCTTAAGGAAGAGGATGATATTCTTGGCAAGCCTTAAGATATTACAGTGATAATCGATGACAACTCCGTCCATGGAGTAATACGTGGTCCGCCTTCCTCCGAGCGTTACATTGGAGGACAAATAACCAAATATTATGAGATCTATGTATGAATGAAAAAGAAAGAACCAAGAAATTTAGAATATCCTGGTCCTCAGGATGTAAATAAGGAGGACATCCTGGTTCTCGGGATGTAAATAAGAAGGACATCCTGGTTGACGATATATGAATATGAAAGCTTGGTCTTCATTATGAGGAGGACATGATGACGAAAGAACAAGAATT
Source organism: Nepenthes mirabilis (assembly GCA_025585075.1). Lineage (NCBI taxonomy): Eukaryota > Viridiplantae > Streptophyta > Magnoliopsida > Caryophyllales > Nepenthaceae > Nepenthes > Nepenthes mirabilis. Next base: position 4,672 of record JAODPA010103137.1, on the reverse strand, counting down.
CAGGCGCCTTTTGTTATGAAAGAAAGAACTAAGGCATTTGATTGTGTGGACTATCACAATCTATCATTGATTATTCACTCCCTCAGCTAGTAGGGTCTACCGGTCATGGTCCCTCAAGATAATAAGAAAACATATGCTAAAGACAAGTAAAATTCTAAGCTATCATATGAATTTAGCATGTTTATCGAATTCAAGACTAAAGAAAAGAATGACTAAAAGAAAGGATGAAATCAACCAATGCAAGAATTTTGATCACAAGACCATAACCTCAAAGTCATGCATATGCATTGTTTCTTACTTACATACATACATACATATATATATATATATTCGTATTTTACATGAAAGTTTGCATATTTTGTTTTCATGGTACCTTATTGAGCATAAAGCTCACTCTTGCTATTTTTACTCCTTCCGGATAGGGATTAATGACCCGAAACATGATGAGAAGAGTAGAGATAAAAGATAGCTAAAAAGGTGGCTGAATCATGGAGACTCAAGAATCTTGGTTGTCTTGATGAAATGTGAAGGAAAACATTTAATTGTTTAGATGAATATTTTGTATTAAATTATGTTGTATCTTATAGAATGCTTCCACAAACATATGTTTGGATCTAGTTATGCTTCCACATATGTAAAGTTAAGTAATACAGGTACCTAGATAGCATCTCTCTTTTTAGATTTAATATAGTAATTGAAATATCGTGTTGAAGCCATGGATGAATCCTGTGTAGAAATTCTGTGGATGCATTGTGGGATGATCATTTGAGATTTATTTGTTGTATGATTTGTACAGGTTGTTTGTATGGTTTTTAGCCCGTTTTTAAAGGAAACTCTGCTCAATTTTTTACAGAATTTAATGTTTTAAATTTAGGCATTTTAATTTATATTTGATATGTCGATTAACAAAATGTCCTAAAGGATAGGACCTGTTCCGTTACATCCATCATATGGCTTACATTTTAAGCATGTGAGCCATCTTCAATGCCCTCAAAATTTCCTCTATAGGGTAATCAAAATGCGACGAATGTGTTCAATTCTTTATTATCTTTTGTAGTTACACTGTATATCTATCTCAACATCCTAATGTCCACTATGCTATATTTATATATATATATATTGCTTCTTAATTGCTGAACATTTCAATCCATTAGTCATAACTATGCTAATAATGGTATTATTAAATTTTCCTTTTAACATAGAGGTATTCTATAGCCACACGACACTCTAGATGCATTTTTTTATATTAACGGGTTTTCTTAATTCTGCATGTCAGATCATCATCAATCTTTCCAACTTTCAGAATTATAGATTGTGCATAAGGAATTCTTGATCACTATTTTAAATTATACAGTGTTTGATAGGAAGAGAAAGGAAAAAATGATCACTAAGCTGACTAATCTTGCCGAATATATGAAATTCTGGTTAACTGTTGCCTAATTCCAAAAACAACCAAATCACAAGAGGGTGGGTGCAACAAGGCAATCTATTCTCAGCAGCAAAAGGGGGAGATATAGTTAGAGAGATGTTCAATAACAAGCATTGTTATGGGGAAAAAAAGAAACATGAAAAGACACCAAAAAGCAAGGAATAGAATATTGAAACTAAGGAAACAATCAACTGAGCACATATACACGTGAAATCTCAAAAACGTAAGTGCAAATGAGATGAAAAAGATGGGGAGAGATGTTAAATGTCAAGACGAGATGAGAAAAGGAATCACTAGAGTAAATTGGCAAGAATATGCACTAACTAGCTAAGAAATGGAAGAATACCTTGAGGATTAAGTGGGCATTGAACCAAACGTCATCAATGGTAGGGAGAATAGACTCCAGAAAAGTAGGCCTTAGATAAATGATGGTGTTGGCAGCCAGAAGCCCTGCTGTCACTGGAGGTTTTCTCTCATGTCTGTGATACTCACTCAAGATATTGAATGCCAGCAAGGGCAGCATTCCCCGACCACGAGATATCCATCTTCCTCCTCTTTCCATCTTTCTTTCAAATGACTGATTATTCAATTATTCTTCTTGATGACTGATAAATTCCTATCCTTTCAAGGATATGTTTGAGACTTACAAACTGAGAAAGCTGACAATGAATGACTCTGTTTGTTCAAAATGATAGGAAGCACTTCTTACCACTTCTATTATCCACCTGAACAGTATAAACAGAAGGTAAATTTTGTGAGTCAACATAACACTCCAATCCACTATTTCTGGTTCAAACTTAAAGCAATGAGTTAAATAAAGAACAAAATATTTTGAATCATAGAGCAATCATTAATCAGTAGGCCCTAATTCTGAAGAACTTACTTCCAATTTGAAAACACCAAAGCACAGTAGTCAAAATTTACAGGAGAAAGGAACATCAACCAAAACGGAGAGAGAAAGCTACACAAGAAGAAAGAGGTGCAGGACAAGTCCTCCATAAAGGTATTGAATATGTGATTTTAAATTTTAGTAGAGTTTGAACAAATTTCCAGCTAAAACCGCCACAACAATTATGTAACATCTGCAATGGTTTGCTTTGGTGACAGCAATCACTGCTACGACTGTGATTTTCTGGACACACTTCCAACCCTACACTTTTCCTAAATCAGACTCATTTAGTTTTGTTTGTTTTGTGACCAATCACAAAAGGTGGCATATGACCATAATCATTGCACTAAAATCCATATAGTATATAACGTATGACCATTGAAAACTGTTCCATAAGGGTCATAAAGTGACAACTAGTTTTCTAACTACTCTGAGCGCAACTTAGCCTTGCTAAACTGCACTATACCAATTTGCATGGTAGGATGAGAATTCTTTGCATGAAACCAATAGATCACAGATCCAATTCAGAAAATTCTACAAAGAAAATGTTGATTTTTACTTGCAAAGGGTTTCTAAACATGTTGAGACTAATGTTGCAATGATTGAGAAAATGAGGCATTGTTTGATTTTAAAATCTCAAAATGAGTCAATACAACTATGATTTATGATATCCATTTACAGAACAATGTGTTTTGCTCTTTCATTTTCCCCCTTTTCTGGTTCAACGAGCAAATAACTTCATCATATATCAGCTAAACAATAATTACCAGTTGAACACTGTTGAGTGAACTTTGGTAAGGAGGAAGATTTATGTAAAAAGCTTTGATCAAGAGCTGATTTGTGTAAAATCAGTCCAATTACATCCTAAAACATAACAATTTTTTACTTTAAAATTCCCTGTATGTGAAAAACTATCATTGGGTCCCAACTTCATAAGCGATTGGATCATTTACTCTCTTACAATATCACATTCCTTGTTAAACATTTTGCATGGATTGATCATGAGACGAGCAAGCTGACTTGGTATGTGGGTAATCTATTAACAAGCGAGTTCAGAGCAATCATGTGATCCATCAGATTCTTGACAAGTTTGATTCATTGGCATTGTTCAGTTTGTCCAACATCAAGAGCTTAATACCTAGCTAGACCATGTAAGATTGAGCATAGATTTATGGCATGCCATACGTTCAATTTGTTTAATTAGTGGCAATACAATGTATTACTTAATTTGATGATTGCATAGTTTTTTCCACATTTCCTGCACAGTTGTAACAGAAAAACTGATTGAGAACCTTTTGAATAAAAGATAGCTTTATACTTTGCACTTGAGGTTTCTTTCTTTCTTTTCCCCCTTTTTGATTATAAAAATACAGTAGTTAAGGTAGGCGGACAATGAGATTTGACCACATCACCACCCTTCTGTCCTCGTAGAAGGAATACAATTAAATTGTTCGCTGACAAATTAAAGGATTGCCATCCTTCCACATCAACATAAAGGACCCACATAATTGCTTAGCTCGTAAGAAAATTCAGACATACATAGAAACGACAGCAAGAGCTCACGGACAGACATCATTCCACCCAAACAGATATTACTTTTTCTTTCTTTTGTAGGATGAGGTTAAGAATTGGGGCGTGTCCTAGCCTCGCTCTGAGAGTTGACGTCCCTTCAGCCCTATCCAATGATTTTTTTTTAAAACATTTCACTGCAAATAGACAAACCACTCCAACTGACACTTCAAGTTGTGCCTGAAACCTCTAAGGTGATGTAATTGACTTATTTATATACCCAAAAATAGGATTCAATTTCGAGTAAATATAAAGAAAAATAAACTTGCAAACACCTAGATAAAAATCAATTATGCTATTATTACGTTACAAGGATTCCAAACAAACCCTTCAGCGAAAGAGTGAAGTTTCTTCAGATCGTATCACTGAGAGATAACACAAGTCGATAGAACAGCAGAAAATTCGGCAAAAATTATTGTTAATCACTAAGGTAAATTAGACAGAGGAGAAACAAAGAAGTGACTAAGCAACAGAATGAGAAAAGGGGAAACTTGAGGAGGGCGTGCAAGAGAATGTTACCTCAGACTGCGGGGAGAGAGAAAGAGAGAGAGAGAAGGGAGCAAACCTTATGACATCTCTTCCAAGCTTGAAGCGGAGAGAACGGGCAGGACGGAAAAGATATTACGAAAACCTTCTTCCTAAGGAAACGTACAGAAAGATCGAGAAGCTTTCTAGTTTTCCCCACTCCAACGGTAATTTTTAAATCTAACAGCATATTTGGCCTGTTAATCAAAATGAAATAACGGAAAGTTTATTTGAATGATTTAAGGATAATTAATTACTTA
>JAODPA010103126.1:0-20865 GCA_025585075.1 Nepenthes mirabilis | reverse complement strand
AGAGAAGGGGTCGTCGAGGAAGAAGGTGGCACATGGGTTGTTGGCGGTGGCTGATGAAAGCCGCACTTGGCGGTGGCCGGCAACGGTCGCACACGGCGGTGGCCGGTAGGCGTGGCAAGGTTGAGCAACGACAGCTGCGTGTGGGAGGCCGGCGACGAGGAGAGGAACTACGCGAAGGAGAAGAGGAGGAAATAGAGGCTTTTGGGTTTGATTCCAACTTTGAGTTAGTTAGATAAGTGATAGATTGTGCAATGTATCGATTTTTAAATATCTTCGTATAATAAAAAATATTAAGTGATAAAGAAGTTATCACAATGGCCAAATAAGTTGAACAGCTGGAATGAAATGTTGACCTGATAAAATCATTGACCAGATTGGTACATACTTGACTGGCTTAGATTGCATGGCGAGTCAAAAATTGTTGACCGGTAGATTTTATAGTTGACTAAAATGTTGACCGGTAGGATGTAAAGGAGAATCCGGTCAACATATGTTGACTGGCTGAAATCCATAATAACCGGCTAACAGAGAGACTAAGAAATGTTGAAGGTAAAAGTAACTGATCAACACGTTGACCGGCTGATTAGGATTTTGCCTGGTTTGCACAATTGCTCAGTATGGTAAATGACCATAATGGATCTGTAGGAGAAATGGCCAATTTGCGAGGATTGGGCAAAATATCTAGATGACTAAAATACTTGGAATGATGCATTTGCGTAGAATGTTGCATTTTCCCATTTTGGTGCATTTTGCTGGTTTGGTGTATTTTACTGGAATGAAGCGAATTGACGAAATGGAGGAAAATGAGCAGTATGGATGAATGGTGAAATGACCAGTATGGATGAATGGCGATTTGACCGGAGTAGAATAGAATATCGGAGTAGATTATTGAACAAATAAGATATTCGATCGAAATAGATAGATGACTAAATAGAATAATTGCCGATCAGGAGAGTTGATCGGGGCAAGAAAATGTTGACCGGCTCGAATGAAAAGACTTCCAGAGACGATCTTCGAAGAAGATATCCAGAGACAATTTCCGAAGACAGCTATTGAGAGGTGATTTTTCAAAAATGGATATCCGGTCACAATTTTTCAAAGACAGTCTCCGGACACGATTTTCAGAGGCCATTTTTTGGAGACAAATTTTCAGAGGGGATTTCCGAAGAAGAATTCTAGAGAAGAATTTAGAGAGGATTTCCGGAAGGAAATTTAGAGAGGAATCCCAAATAGGATTTTCGGAGAGGAATTCAGAGAGGAATTTTAGAGGGGAATTTAGAGAGGATTTTCAGAGGGAAATTTAGAGATGAATTTTGGAGAGGATTTTCGGAGAGAAATTTAGAGAGGAATTTTGGAGAGGTTTTATGGAGAAGATTTTCAGAGAGGAACTTAGAGAGGATTTCTGGAGATGAAGTTGGAATAATTGTTGTCCAGAATAAAAGAATTTACCAGACGAAAATAATTGACCGGAACTAAAGTAATCTAGGAGAAGTAACAAAAAATGAACAGTAACTCCTAAGGACTCAGAAAATAAGTACGAGAGACAGTGACCGAGAGTAATTAGATAACTAGATTAGATTGATGGTAGGCTTGAATCGAGGACCGATTGCGATAGTTAACCGGATTGACTTATTGGTTGGTTTTGATTAGAGCTGACTAGCGAAATTAGAGTAGGTGACCTGTTCCCACCTACTCCACTGACCTTCTAGAAAGAAAAATGGAGTGTATAAGAAAAGAAGTACGAAGTAATTAATTTGCCTCCATCTACTACCAACAACTCTAACATCTATAAATACTGAACTTAAGAATTAGGATAGAAGTTGGGCAATTTGTCAGTAAAGCACAAGGAAAAGAAGAACTTTAGGCCAAATCCAAGTAAGGGAGTTCATAGATTAGATTCCAGGAAGTTTACAGGTGTTTTAAATTTCTGTTAAGCATTATTATTTTTATGCTCTTATTGGTTAAGTTTTACGTGAAATATATCATGATGATCGCTTTCTTATATTTATGAAGGACTATTACGTTCAATGCATGAATGATGTTTTGCATATGCGATTTTGTTCCATGATTTATGTTTAAATGATGTTAGAATCTCTTTTGTTTATTAAGATCAGTTTATGGTAAAAGCATTGGCAAGTTTAAGTTATGTGCATGGAGAGGTTATTTGTATGTTTAATTTCGGCCAGAAATTACCAGATAATTAAAGAGTTTGCATGTTGCATGTCGTTACTAAATATGAACTTAAGCACGCCTTTAAAGATCTCCAGACTTTTTCTCATTATGATCTTAGAACTTTTAGAAGCTCAGAATTTAAAGAAATAAATTTTGATGGCCGAGTAGCTGTAGGTTTAAACTGTAACCATTTCTGATCATGGTGACCGAGTAGCTATAGGCTTAAAATATAGCTATTTTCGAACCATGATGGCCGAGTAGCTATAGGCTTAAAATGTAGCCATTTCTGATCATGGTGATCAAGTAGCTGTAGGCCTAAAATATAGTCGTTTCTGATCATGATGGCCAAGTAGCTGAGGGTCTAAAATGTAGCTGTTTTCGAACCATGACAGCTGAGTAGCTACATGCTTAAAATGTAGCCAGTTTTGGAAGCGAAAAAGTTTAATTTTGGACTTAAGTTTTGATTTGGCAGTTCGTCTTCATGAATTTACCTCCGGCCAGTTTATGTTTCTGTATACATGATACTTTCACCTGGTTTTTTTAACTTCAACTTAAAGCTATAACTATGCATTTTTTTTGTTTAAGGGTACATTGCTAAGCAATTTCTCACTCTTTGTTATTTTCTGACCTTCAGAGGAGCAAGAATTTATGAGAGACGAAAAGGAATAGAGCTAGGTGGACTAGTAAGGTTGGATGATCGTATTGGATTGATGTAGCAAATTTTTTTTTTGGTAATTAATAAAAATTGTATTAAAATTAAAAAAATTATAGAAAAACCTATATTCTAACTCCAAGTATTTTGCCAACTTAAAAATAGAATATAGAGGTCAGGGCATCCCCCGAGCACCGTGCAATTACAGTAAAAATGATGTACATCAGGCTAATCTACCCAAGCCTAGAAACTCGGTAATTTTCAATAAGCATGAGAAAGTACACAACCCTATGCATCTCGAGCATTTGCATCACGGTCATTTCCATCTCGGACGAGTGTTGCAAACAAAGCCTTTTTCATCTCGGTCAGTTGCATCTCAGCATTTACCATATCCCTCGATCAAAAGCAAATATCTCAGATATTTTCATCTTGGCTCTTTGCAGAGAACAAGGCCCTTTTTATCTCGGTCATTTGCATCGCTGCTTCTCAGCCAAAAGCAGCTATCTCGGTATTTGCACCCCGGCTCTTTCCACCAGCATTTTGCAGACTTCAGGGCCAAACATGTATCTATGGTCAATGACGCCTTGACTTGAAATCTCAACTTGGCAGTTCACCGACTAAGGCACGACCCTCTGTATCCTTCAGCATGCAATGTAGCAACATCAACTCACTGCAAAGTGCTTCAACCCATAACACCAAATCAGTAGCAACATTCTGGCCATACCAACCAAACCGGCAAATTTCCTACACGAAAAAAGCTACCTCCCACAACCATTCCAGAGAGCTTATATCATACCGGCCATCAAACCAAAATAGCAACAGACCATACCGGACAAAAGCAAACCGGCATACAGCTCTAAAATGCTAGCCGTCCAGGCATGACAAGCAAACCTGCCTTCTAAGAAGGAAAAACACATATCCAGCTGGCATGCTTTATATATATAGATATATATATATATAGGATACTCCCAGTCTTAGCCAGTATTCCGGCTGATACCCTTGCCTAAGGAACCCTTAGTGTTCTTGGAAGTGAATTTTTGTTGTCTCCAAGACTTGGCTTGCTTCCAATGTCCATCCTGCTCAGAAGGAGGAGTGGTGACTTGATTCGCCTCTTCCTGAGCATGATTGGAAAACGTTTCACAAACACTCCTATCAGACCTCCTCGGTGAGCAAATGGAGGAGACAGATTCATCAACGATATGAAGCCCCGCCACTAAGCCACCGAGTTGGCTAAAATTGCATGTTGGGAATTTAGTCTCTATTTTTAGAAGAGTATCTAGAAAACCTAAAACTACCTTCTTCCCAGTAGGGGATAAAGATACAATATAAGGTAGAGTAGTCTTAGCTACCACCAACATCCTAATGACTTCAAATAACATACTGGAAAAACCGTCCTGATCCATCACTCTCAGAGGAGAGGAAGATTTGAACTCATCCCTCGTCTCTTGAGTTTTAGCTAGCAAACATTCTTCCATGAGATCACACACAGTTTTCCTTCCTTCCAAAGTTAAAGAATCAAGATATGCCTGGGTAGCGTTTGCCTCCAACAACACTTTGAATGCATTAAGCGTTGGATCATGGAAATCGTCCTCATCTTCTACTATCTCCTCAACCTAAGCTGAATCAGTCATGGGACTGCCGGCCAGGAACTGTTGGCTGTCCGAAGCAGATTTGGCTTGCAATACACTGGTTGAAGATTCCAAAGCTTCCAAAATGCCAGTGGTGGAAGAGATACTATTACTATTTTCCAGAGTAATGGTTTCCCTACGCAAGTTTCTCGGTTGATTTAACATCGGTTCAAGTGGAGCTTTAGTTAAGCTTCTTGATTTCGTGCCCTCCTGATCACTAAAAATAAATTGGTTAGTATCTTGCGGTGGAGTAGCATCGCTCTCCAATTGCAGCGTCGATATAGTGTTAGAGCAAGAAACATCTGGATTGGACTCCAGGCATATTTGAGTCCCTGTTATCTAGCCATCAGCGTGACTACCAGGGAGGCCATCATTATCCAATCCAGAATCTCCCATGGGTTTACAAGACAGGGGTGGTTTTACAGGGCCTGGATACACCTTCCCAAGGCACGCAAACACATGGCCAATTGATATACCCCTACCATTGGAAGGATGTGGTTTGGGGTCCTTCATAAATCTGCAAGTTGGCCGATACAATTTTATAGGTTTGCAATGGGATTCGGAGTGTCCCACCTTGTTGCATTTTTTGTACCGGGTAGGCTTCCATTGATAGTCAATTTTAATTTTAGTAAATAGTTTATTGGGTTGCACATTGGAGCTCCCCATCCTAACACGCACTGTGGAAGGCAGGGAAGCGTCAGCTGTAACCTCCACACATGCGCGGGCAAAGCTCATGCGTTCCATCTTTTCCATGGAATGGTCTAGATGTAGAGGCTTACCCACTGCACTCGCAAGCCAGCTCAAGCCCAAAAGAGTCCAGAACTCAACAGGAACATTAGACAATGTAATCCAAATGGGAAAAGTTTTGTGTTCCTCTTTCAAGAGAACCATCCCTGGTTTCCACTTCTTCAAAAAAAAAAAAAAGGAAATCCAACAACAGACCAGGGGCCTCCCATCAAGCATTTCTCCATCATTTCATAGGAATAAAATCAGAAAAAGAAAAAACCCTGATCATTACCATCCACATGCTTCAATTCAAAACGGGCCCAGATTTTCCAAGCTATATGATTTACAGCATGAAAATGCAATAGGTTGCCTGAGAAGTATCCCACGAGGGTGTCACCCTATACAGTCTCCCCTTGTTTAATGACCTTAGAGGGAGGAGTTAAATCCACTATATCCCCACCTCCATGTTGAGGCGGAAAATATTGTAAGGGGAACTTGCCTCCTAAGGTAGCTTTTCAAACCACCGCCGACCAAGAATTTGGAGAGGTTCTATGCATCGATCCCAGCGAAGTCTTTGAATCAAGCAAAACCTTATGTACGCCTTCAGGAGTACCATTCGAAACTAGGCCCACCTCTGAAGAGAGGTGAAGTTTACCACTCTAGGAGACAGATTTAACAACCCTTCGAGGAGACAGATTATGCATCGACGGATTGCCATGGCACTGGTCAAGCGGCTTCAAATTCTTCAAGGGGGAAGCATTGACTTCCTTCGGAGATAGAGACCCATGCCCTTCAGCAACATCACTAGAGGAAGCAAACGAAAACACCCTCGGCAACGACAGGTTACCAAAGCTCAGATTTGGCAGCTTCGAGCACCTCAAGAATAAAGCATCGGGAACGGGGATGTCGTTTAGGTCATCCCTCAATAGCGGAGGGAAAGATTCATTAGACGGCTTAAAAGACGGGAGAGAGGGGCTCGAAGAGGACGAAGGGAAACAAGGAGATGCAGGGAGAGGCGCCTCCACTGGGGGAAACGAAGGGAGAGAGGAAAAGGGCCCTTAGGGAAGGAAGCGAGAGCAGAGGAGAGAGGGTGATGAGAGAAGAAAAGGGGTGCCGGCTCCCCAGAGGAGCCAGCCATGGCAGGCGGCGCCGGCAGGGAGGAAGGAGCCACCATTTCAAAATCAAATTTTGAAACCTAGAGAGAAGGCAGAACTTCTCTCTCTAAAATTGCCAATTTGATGTAGCAAAATTATGAGCCGACTTGATATATTTTGGGATTATTTGGGAAATTTTTTTATTATGGGCTTGCTATGTAAATAAAACAACAATTTAGATGCTTCCGTTAAATTTTGTAGTTTATGAAATTTGGTCTTTTGTGCCGTCTCACTTGTCTTTTGTTCCGCGTTATAGCCAACCGACCTAGTTTTCTGGCTGGTCAAGATAAGGTCGACCATGAACCTTGGCTGGTTAACTTGGGGGCCAACTTAAGAAGTTTGGCCATTGATCCTATGTGTGAACAAAAGAGAAAAGAAAAGGCGAAGAAAGAAAATGAAAGTATCAAACTTTAAGTTTTCCTATACATATTTATGCCATTGTAGAAAGTGTATGGTCCTAGGTATTATGTCTGTATGTATGCACGATCATTGTTGGTGGTCATCGGGATTTATAACCCATTCCGTCACAGATCGGGTCGAGGTAAATATACTCATACCCTCTTTGTTCTCTCTTTCAATTTTTATTTGTATTCTCTTGGGTATTTTCATTCCGATACCCACCCAAATCATATAAATCATGGAACCCGTGATTATTGCATGAAGTATTTATTTTTTAATATCTGATTTTCCCTTCGATCCGCACAGATTGGCTTCACCCAATCCCTAGTCCCACACCCAACACATGTAACTCCTCCATTTCAAAATTTACACATGATTTGTCCTTAATTATAATTTACCCATGTCCTAAATATATATATTCATCGGTTAGGTGTTCAATTTCTCAAGTATTGACCCGTTTGGCACGTCCGAAAACTCTAAATTGTGCTCTAACACTGTTCATCCAAGGCAACCACAAATTTTGCACGATTCCACCTTATTTAATTGTTATGTAAACTAAGTTTATTTGCTTATGTTAAATTTTCTACTCCGTAAAAATATATTTGTGATCTGTTTGTGAATGAAACTTTGTCTAGAAGTTTCTAAAGTTATATTTGTCTCTCGGTGGTAAGAATTTCTATTCTTCTCTATACTTAATGATGTCCATGCATACAAATTAAGTGGTGAGAAGATTTAAATCTGAAAGAAAAATAAAAATCATGCAAGTATTCGGAGAAAATTTCATAATTTGTTATATGATTAATTTATTCTTCCGGATGGAAAAATTTGTGAAAGAAGTTTAGTTGACCTCTTCTCAAAGAATAAAAATTTATGAAACTCGGACTACGGATTTATATTATGGAGGGTAATATCCCTTGGCATGCAATTAGTATTACAGTGAAGATTCAAGGATTACCCTGCCTACGTATTATAGTCGGTGATACTCTTGACAAACTATGGGATATTACTATGAAAGGACGAGCAACTGTCTCTAGGCCCCGAGGGATATGGGGGCATATTAGTCTTGGCCCATCTACAGGCATGATATGTTGATAGCCCCCTCTGAGTCTAAAATAAGAGCTCATGACCTTAGATTATGTGGGGTATTATGTTTCTTTCCTTGTTCCCCCACACCTTTAGCTAGTAAGGCCTCCTGGCTTTGGTTCGCAAAGATAAATGTAAATTGGTAAGTGTATAAAATCATGTTTCATATCTTCATGCATCCCTACTCATTGCTCCCATCCCATTCTTGTTTCATTTGAATATATATTTCTTATTATTTGTTTATAATATACTTGTTGAGTATTTAACTCACTCTTACTTCTTTCTTCCTTCCAAATGCACATGCTCTTATACCTGACAAGTCTAAGTAGGCCGTAGGCGCAGGATAGGTAGCAGATATCGATTACATAGCTTTTTGGGACTTAGTTTTATAATTTTGTATGAGACGGAGAACTTATATTATTTATTTTAATACTCAAGGTTATTGGTGTATGTGATGATGACGATGATGGTTACATAGTTTAGTTTTCTGCTATATATGATGGATGTTTGTGCTTCTGTAGGTTTTTATGATTATATTTGGTTACCTAGTTGGCATCTTATCTGAGTTGATGTCGTATCAGAATTATGACGTCGGTGTCACCTGTTGTTATTGTGGCAGTTGGGATCCTGTATGTATGTAGTGTGTATTTTGTGGTTGTTTTATAGGAATTTGTATAGATTTTGTATTGGCAGATATCCGTATTATAGACGAAACTTTGCTAGATTTTTTATAGAAAATATGATCCTCCACAATTGGTATCATAGGGTAAGATGCCTTAAGTATGACCTGAATCTTATGCGGAAGCTTAGATTAGAGTAAGATAGATTGAATAAGTAGATGAGTCATAGGATTATTAAGATAGGTCGGATAGTTCTACTTGCCCTAATTTTTGTAACTTAGGCTAAGATTAAGTCAGAGCAGTAGCTAGGAGTGATTGTTAGGTTGCGGTACCCTAAGTTAGTATCTTAATTGAGATAAGTTGGTTAACTTAGGCTAGAACTAAGTTAAAAGTTAGTGGGCTAGGTTGGGTTGTCTAACTTACACTATCCTATTTAGTGACTAATTAGTGAGCTAACCCACATTGTTCTTGTCCTAGGAAGGATATTTGTAGCCGATCGTGCCACCTTGGTGTGGGCGAGATGTGGAAGTGGTCAACCACGGATAGGAAGGCCGAGCATCTGAATCTGTTGGATAAAATGGAGGGACTTAGAAGTCTTAAAAGGTCTTGTTTGGGCAAGAACCGAGTGATGGATGTTGAAGGAAAGGATTAGGAATGTTTGGACAACATGATAAGTGAGATGGATAAGGTGGAATCGATGGCTCAAAATTAGGCTAACTCGGATGCCATTCCTAGTGTTTGTAGTGAACCATGTTCGGGATTAATGAGTAGATGTTCTTCCCGACAAGTTTGGAAGCATGTTCGATTTTGGTTGGTCCACCTCATAATGAAGGATTGTCCTTATCCTTAGGTTAGATAGTGAAGAGGTCAAATGTTTTGAACTGGGGTTCTGTGGTGATGGCACAAGGTGTAGAGTGTTATCTGCCATAATAGAAGGTAAGATTCTTGGATTTAATATTATAGCCCATGTATCATTTTGGGATCATGGATCTATATTTTTATACTGTGTTTCCTATGTATAATCATTTGTGTGAGGGTCATTGCTATGTGTAATTATATTAATGACCATGATAGTTCTTTGGGTCCGTAGGTGTGACTAGTTGGATTGATTGGAATTGTTTTTCATGTATCGAATTTTGATCTAATTTATGGTGGTAATTTAGCTGGTGAACCATCATGCCAATGTGAATTTAATCGATAAGGACGTTGCATCTTGCAATTGAGTTATGAGACTTTGAGTATGAGTCAGAGTTGATCGAGGTATCAGGAAATTAGTATCATTGACTTGCAAGCCGTTCATTGGGGATATGTGTTGAAATTAATTAGTATATGAGATCACATCTAGAAGTCATCTTATGGTCAGTAAGAAATCTAAGTTGTTGATGTATTTAAGGACGATTCTTGAAGGAGAAGGTTAGGCTGATTTATCTACGATTAGTAATTCGAAGTTATACTAGAGACAACACCGATATCTTTTAAAAGATTCCTTTCAGAGTCAAGAAAGTATTGGTCAAGTGTCTCATTGGGATGATTTAAGAACATCTTAGGTGAGATTAACTGTTGAGGTTACTCATGGATTCAAAAAATTAGGGTCTTTGGGAGATTAATGGGTTGATATGCGGTACTATGAATCAATAGGTGAGTCGTGTGATCTTTTGTAAGGGTTTGGCATTTTCTAAGATCAACCTATATCTATAGTATTATTGATTGTAGGCAATTGAGAATTGTGGTTGTGGCAGCAATTGAGTTAAGATGTGGTCGTTGCAAGTTTTGGTGGTGCCATTCGGGCTTGTAGACTCATTGGCATGCCTGTGAACTTTATGGGTTGAACCTTTCAACTATATTTAGGTCAATTTTGTGATGGCCTTATCAATGAATTCAATGAATCATAGGAAGTGTAAACCTTGTTTGTGGGTTGTATCATGAGTTAGGAAGATTGTTAGCTGTGTGTTCGATTGAGATTAGAGCATGAGTTTCGATAAGGAAAGATGTCGTATTGGGCATGCAGATTCTTTGGTTGCGTAAATGTGGTCATGTAGAGATTTGGGCGATGGCATTTCTTCCCCAACTGTTTATACAACTATCTCTCACTCTTATCCTCAGTCAACTAAGGTCCTTCCATCCCCTACTGGTTCTTGTCCTCCGCCATCATTTCGAGCACCTGTTTCTGCTTCAACCTTTGATTCTTCCTTTCTGTAGCTTTTATTAGGTCTCTTAATGCTCATGATTATGCCCAGTTAGTCGGCCCTAAAGGTGCTAGTCTTCCCTTGTCCATGACTCCGGAAGCAAGCAATCACAAAATGTCAGGTGTCAAAGCCCTAAGTGTGGTGAAAAATCCCTGTCCCGAATCGGCACCCATCTCTCCTGCCATTGCTGATTCTGCGACTTTGGGGTGGAAGAAGGAGCCTGTTTCAAAGCCTCCTTTGGATTCTGGTGCCGGACCCCCACAAGTATCCTGGTCCTCAGTGGTAAAACAGAGCATCGTTGGAGGTAAGTCCACCCTGCATTACTTTCCACCTAAATTAGAGGTTGGGGAAAATGTGGTTTTTACACCTCCACTTGAAGTTATCAAACAAGGAGAGGCTATGTGGGGAGATACTCTAGTTGGTTACTTTGATGGCACCCCTCTGCACTCTTACGCTGTCAACCACATTGCTAGGAAAATCTGGACTCGATTTGAGCTGCAGCATGTGGCGGGCACTGACCAAGGTTTCATTTTCTTTTGCTTTTCTTCATGTAAGGCTCTAGAAATTGTCTTAAGGGTGGTCCCTGGGTGTTCGCTAGGCATCCCCTATTTCTTAAGAAATGGAAACCACGTATGCCTTTACTTAAAGAAGAGCACAAATCCTTTCCAATTTGAATCACTTTATCAAATGTACAAGTGGAACTATGAACTCCACTGGGATTGAGCTGGATTATGAGAATGGTGGGAAAGCTAATACAACTGGACCATCTCACAGAAAAGATGGAAAGGATGAGCTTTTCCCTTGTGTTTGTGGAAATTCAAGTTGATGCTCCTATGCCTACTCAATTGCGAATCAAGATAGGGAGCTCAACAGAGGTACCTAATCAAATGTTTACAATATTCTAATTGATTACTAACGGAAGCCTAAATGTAGTAGCTAAGGTAATCTTTTTTTTTTTTTGGTAAGCAAATATTTTGAATTAATGGGAGAAAAAATTACAAATTTGATGTTTTATCACCAAGTATTTTGACTTGGGGATAAAATATAACCTGCTGGGACATACCCCGAGCAACAAGTACAACCAAGGGTACATAACAACATTTAGGAGGCCAACGTTCTACAAAATCAATAGAAAATGAAAAAATATTACATCACTACCCAGAGGGAGAGCGTCACTTCCAACCCCCTGTAACCAAAATGCACTCCGGCAAAAGCACCTTCAGGTACATAGCACTCCGTCCAAAGCACTTTGGAAAATTACATTCCGCAAAATGCACTCCGGAATTTCTACTCCAGATTCTGCAGCACTCCGTCCCAAGCACTCCGTCCTGCGACATACCGTCCCAAGCACTCCGACCAGTTCACTCCGGATTCAAGCGCTTTCCAGGCAACATAAAGGAGCAGCGAAAATGCATTCCGGCAAAAGTACACTCCGACAAATTGCTCTCCGGCCTAAAGAGCTTCGGAAGAATACACTCTGCAAAATGCACTCCGAAAAATTTCCTCTCCGGACTCTGCAACACTTCGTCCCAAGCACTCCGACCAATGCACTCCGGGTTCAAGTGCAGTCTAGGTAAAGGAAAGGCACAGGCAAAATGCACTCCGGTAATCGATTACTCCCGCCCATTGTACTCCGGCTAAATTCACTTCGGAGAATTACACTCCACAAGATGCACTCCGGCAAATGCACTTTGGCAGGCAAAATGCAAAGCCACAGCATACATCCTTTGAGGAGATAAACATCAAAAATCGCACCGAACACATGTCATACATATTAAACACGCCAAGACAAAGCAGCCATCAGTACATAATCTTGCCCCAGCAGCATATGGAGACCACTCCGACTACAGAGAGCCACTCCATCCACTAAGGCACTCCGCCAAAGAACAAAAACCACTCCGTCCACTAGCAGCTGCAGGATTTCATGAATGAGAAGTCCGGTTTTTCATGGAAGCATCTTTACGCCGCCTCCTAGACTTGCACTGACGCCGGGGTTCTTCAGCCGGGATCATAAAGGCATTGCCATGAAGCCCAGCTAAAAATTCAATCTGATTACAATTCAGGAAACCCGGATAATTTGTTGCCGATTTCAGCAGAGAAGACAGAAAGCCAAAAATAGTCTTCTCCTCCTCTGGGGAGAATGAGGCACTATGGGCTTGAGAGCTACTAGCCGTAAAAACAATTTGGAAAGCCATCAAATAAGCATCTTGGGTAAACCCCTTATCTGCCGCATCCAACGGAAAGGCTGAGCGGAACTTACTAATGTTCTCATCAGTTAAATCCTGCCAGCACCTGTTCTGGAAGTCCGTCACAAGCCTCCTATGCTCATCAAGGGCGTCCTGGAAAAGTTGACGAGAGCCATCTGAGTCTAGGAGCTGCTGAAAAGCCAAGTACAACGGTTCCTTCTCAAATGGAACCTCATCATCTGAATCAGAGATAGGGGCCTGATCAACGATCAGATCCACGTCTGGAGAACTACCATCCAGAGTAACCTTCTCTTTCACAGTGCTAGTCCCAGCTAGAACAACAGGAGAGCCATTCAGAGAGTATTTCTGAACGATCCGAGAGATAGATTCCGGGGTAACATCAGGATCTACCACCTCAATTGGACCCAAAGCGTGGGAATTAGGCGGGATCTCGAGGGGTCTAGGAGGAGAGCCAGCAGCCCTGGAACCCTCAAGAAGGGCAACAGCCTCATGGGAAACCCCAGCATCAGAAGCAATTGATCCGGCTAATGTGTCAGCCTCAGCTTCTGCATTAGGAAGCACAGAGATCCCAGCAGAAGGGACTAAGTGGGAGTCCGCCTCTGGGCACTGTAATGCCTCACGCACGCTGATAGCTGGAGTTAACTGAACCAAGCTACCCTCCAGTTCCGAGGAGAAGTATTTAGAGCCCACAACAGCCTCAGCCAGCTTAGAATCAGAGTCAGCAGGAATGGAGCACAGCACAAGCCCCATTCCGCTGGATATTTCATGAGCGGCATCCACAAGTGCCTCAGCACCTAGCATCTGATCAGATGGATGGGCCACCACTCCACCATGACACTCCAGTCCATGAGCGGGATCCTGAGGGCATTTTGGCTGCTGATTTTGACATTTGGCAACCCATTTTTTGCTGCTAAGCTTGAGAGGATTACGATGAGCAGGCTTAGAATGGTAAACAACCTCAACTTCCACTAACTTGTCTGAAACAGTCAATAGCGGAATTTTTTCAGGAAGGGGGTCATCTATACCCACCTCAATACAAATTCTGGCTTGGTGCAGGCGATTCATCCTAGCTGTGCTAGGGTCACAAAGAATCGGGATACCAATCCTACTTGCAATCCAGCTTAAGCCATATGGGGTCCAAAATTCGACAGGCACGTTGACCAGAGAAATCCACATGGGGAAGGACTTGAAAGTTGAAGAATCCAGAGACATACCCGGAGACCACCTCTTGAGGAAAATGGAATTCCTCTTGATTTTCCACGGGCCTTTAGCCAGGCAAGCCTCCATATGAGGGACAGAATCAAAAGTAAAGAAAAAAATGCCTTTTTCGTTCACAGTAATATTCTGCAGCCCAAATCTAGCCCATAATTTCTTGGCTATGGAATCCACAGCCAGGAAATGGGGGGGTTTATCATGGAACATACCCACCAGGGTGGAACCCCATATTTCGGCACCTTGCTCCCAGACTTCAGCCGGGGGAGCCAATGGCGTATCGAGCCCAGCTTCCGAAGGAGGAGGGAAAATTTTGAGAGGCGAAAAGGAAAATTTACCCTTGTCTGACACTATTTGCGACCAGGATCTGGCAGAAGAAAGTGCATGAACAGCAGTTGCATTCGCACCAGCAGGCTGAGACGGCTGAACTAGACCAGCGGATGGGGCACCGGGATCATCATGCGGAGGGCAAGAGGGGGCCGCCATTTTGCCGCAACCCAAATCCCTAGTCGAGGCCAAGAAAGCACCATCGGGTTCTGAGGATAAGAAGCGAGAGGCATTGCGCAGAGGGGGGAAGGAGGTGGGGGAAGTGTCCAGAGGAGACGAAACCTCTAGAGATTTTGAGACGGAGGACGACGAAGGAAGAGGAGGTGGGAAATCGGAAGCCGAGTCCTGGGCAGGGCATCTTGGGTCCACCAGGGAACCGGCCATGGCCGGCGGCGGCCAGAGGGCACCAACGGGAGCGCCTGGCGAACAGAGAACGTCAAACAAAGTTTGAAAATTTAGAGAGAAGCAGGAGCTTCTCTCTCTAGAATCAATTGCCAGCCTGGCTACTAGTAGCTAAGGTAATCGGGTGGGGCAATCTGAAGCCCAACGTAAAACTACTACAATCTTTAGGCCTACTGGTAGAATTCTGCCGGATTTAATGTCCCTTCCTTCTTGTCATAAGGTCAATAAGATTAGCCATGCTTCTGCAGTCCCTAGTAAGGTTGATCCTGATACTGGTGATCTTCCTATTTCCAATTCATTTGGTGCCCTTCAGGAAATTGAGATGGGTTTCCAGAATGTTGATTGTTCTGAGGTGAGAAACAGGGATGGGGTGGAGGATGAGCTCCTCCAAATTAAAACTCCCCCTTGTAACCCTGGTCAGGCTAAAACTGGTGTTAATGACTGTCAATTTCAAGTGAATAGGAATGCAGATCATAAATTTGAATCTACGGTAAGTTCACGGGGGCTAAAAAGAATCCCTACGTCTCCCCCTTCAAGTAGTAATGTCTTGAATCAGTTTGCATCCATGGTTGGCAAGAGTGATTACCTTGATCACGCTGATCAGAATGCAGATGATACATCTGATGGGAGAGAGTCCTCCCCTGTTTTTCATGGCCACCAAGATGGGGACAATATTGGACCCCCCTTGTTGAGAGTAATAATGGAGTGTATTTCTCTAAGGTGGATTATGCCCATTCTGGGAATGCTATTCGCTTCCCCAAAGCCAATCGATCTGGACCTGCCCATGTTATCGAGGTCACTGATCAGCTAAATGCTCCACTCCCCCCTTCATCCCCTAATGGGATTCCACCCTTGCCCCTAGTGAGAGTTAACCCTATGTATGCCAAGCTTGATGGCAGTAAGAGACGTAGTTCCTTCAAATTTGTAGATTTCACTATGAAGAGTTCAAGGGGGCCTAAAAGAATTCCCCCCATGCTTCCCCCTTCCCACGATTAATATTGCGTGCTAGAATGTGAAGGGGCATAATGGTAGAGTTAAAGCCTATGAAGTTAATAATTTTATTAGTTCCTACAATTGCACCATTGTGGAGCTAGTGGAAACCAAAGTAAAGGAATGTAATTCTGTTGCTATTTTGAGCAAAATTAGGCATCAATGGAACTGGTCTATGAATTACTCAGATAACTCAAATGGAAGAATTTAGGTTGGTTGGGATCCTACAATTGTGGATGTTAAAATCCTGTCAATTGAGGACCAGGTTA
This sequence comes from Nepenthes mirabilis, assembly GCA_025585075.1. Lineage (NCBI taxonomy): Eukaryota > Viridiplantae > Streptophyta > Magnoliopsida > Caryophyllales > Nepenthaceae > Nepenthes > Nepenthes mirabilis. The sequence goes on along the minus strand of JAODPA010103126.1, from coordinate 4,838 downwards.
TCCATACCAAAATAGCTATTGTGAAAGATAATATAATATGTCTTCTGTCCTTTATTTACGGTGCTAACTTGGAGGTACAAAGATGTGCTCTCTAGGATAGCTTTCGAATGAACTGTGTGATGTTTCAAGACCTTCCTTGGGCCGTGCTTGATGATTTTAATGCTATTCAATCACACTCGAAGAGCCTAGGGGCATCTTGGCATGCAAGAGTTCTCTAGATCTAGACAACTGCCTTAAGGATTGTGAACTTGAGGATGTCAGTCATGAAGGTATGTTCTATACTTGGAACGATGATCGAGACCACTCTATTCACATTTCTAGAAAATTGGACGGAGTAGTGGCTAATGGGAATTGGTTTGAAAAATTTTGCGGGGGGGGGGGGTGAAAGCTTTCTTTCCCCCTCCTAAACTCTCGGACCACTCCCCATGCCTATTACTCCTTGTTGACGAGGCTCTTGGAAAGAAAGGTATGTTCCAGTTCAGCAATTTTCTCACTAAGCTCTCTAATTTCAACCAAGTTGTGGGGGAGGCATGGGCAAAGGAGGTCTGGGGAGCCCCTATGTTTAGGCTAGTAAAAAAATTGAAATATGTGAAGCATTCACTAAAAAGTCTAAATACTCACACTGAAGATGTCCATGACGAAGTTGAACATACTAGGAAAGCCTTGGATGATATCCAGTCTGGGCATCCATATTCTATGAGTTACTTCTGTGAAGAACGTGCCTATAGAGAAGCCTATAACAAAGCTATGGCACAGGAGCTCGACCTCATTCAGCAAAAAGCTAAGATTATATGGCTTAAGGAATGAGACCAATGCACAAGGTTCTTCTTTCATGTCGTTAATGACAATAATAATCGTAATAGGATCCCCTCATTAATTAATGAAGATGGTACCCCTACAGGTGGGATTGAGGATGTCGATAAGATGATTGTTGAACACTTCCAATGGGTTCTAGGATCTGGTCGCTCTATGGGCTCTGCAAACAAAGACCGGCTCCACCCGTACATTCTTCGGACAATCCTGGATTACTTAAACGATCCCTTAACTGCCCCAATTAGTGATGAGGAGATCAAGCAAGCTATCTTTTCGATTGGTGATAATAGGGCCCTAAGTCCTGATGGATTCTCCTCCAGATTCTTCAAGGACACTTGGGATATTATGGAGTCATCTGTAATTGAAGCTATCCGTGACTTCTTCCATCATGGTAAGCTTCTCAAACAAATAAATACTACCATAATTTGCCTTATCCCTAAGATGACCTCTTCTCGCATGGTGACTGACTATAGGCCTATCTCCTGTTGTAACGTCATATATAAGGCCATTTCAAAAATCATTACAAATTGCCTCAAACCCACGTTACCTCACCTGGTGGATAAATGTCAAACTGCCTTTGTAGCTAGGTGTCAAATAAGCGATAACATTCTCCTTGCCCAGGAGCTCCTACATAAATATCACTTGGGTCATTGTCCTCCCAGATGAGCTATGAAAATTGATCTCATGAAAGCCTATGACTCTGTCTACTGGGACTTTATTATTACCACTTTGGAGTTAATAGGCTTTCCCCCTCAGATGGTTTCTTGGATTCATTAATGCGTCACAACTCCCTCATTCTTTCTCAATATTAATGGTGAATCGGTAGGTTTTCTCAAAGGAAGCAAAGGTCTTAGACAAGGTGACCCTTGTCACCCTACTTATTCGTTCTCGTTATGGAAGTGCTGAATGGCATTATTGAGGTGAAGGCCAAATGCAATGATAAGTTTTGATTCCATTGGAAGTGTTATGATACCTAGACTGTCATGCTTGCTTTCGCAGATGACTTGCTCCGTTTTCGAAAGCTGACACAAATTTTGTCTAGATTCTCCAGGGATGCCTTGAGGAATTTATGATGATCTCCGAGTTGTCTGCTAATAAGGGTAAAAGGGAGATATTCATATGCTCTAGTGACATTAACCTAAATCAAGACATCAGAAGCATCATAGATTTTAAAGAAGGCAAATTACCTATGTGATACTTAGGTATCCCTCTCATAACCACTAGGCTTTCGACTTCAGACTGCAAGCCCCTCATTGATAAAGTCATTAAGCACATAACATCTTGGAGGAATAGATGGTTATCATTCGAAGAACGACTCCAACTTATCTCCTCCATTCTTCCGTCCATCCATTCGTACTGGGCTTCTCTCTTCATCTTGCAAAAATCGATAATAAAGGTAATTGAAAGTTACCTTAGAATGTTTTTGTAGCATGGTGCTATTAATGGGAAGACAACTGCTAAGGTTGCTTGAGAAAATGTTTGCTATCCTAAGAGTGAAGGTGGATTGGGCATCAAAAACCTTCTGGCTCAAAATAAAGCTCAAATCTATAGGCCGCTCTGGCGTATTCTTACCAAGGATTCTGAATCGGTTTGGTCCTTATGGACTCATGCTTATAGAATTAAGGATCGGTGTATTTGGTCATCAAAAGTCCTGGAATCTGTGCCATAGAGCTGGAAGAAAATCATGAAGTTGTGTTCTATGATGTGTCTTCATACTATATGCTCTATTGGGGATGGATCAGATACATTTCTTTGGCTTGATAATTGGCATCCATTTGGTCCTCTATGTGAAAGAATGACAGATCAAACCAAGATGGTCATTGGATTGCCCTGGGATTCCAAAGTCAAGGAAATTATTCGGAATGATCAATGGCATTGGCCTAACCCTTATGATATGAAAGTGTCTCGCATGATGGAAAACATGCCCCAATATCTCCCTAATACCAGAAATCAGGATTATGTCTAGTGGGCTGCCAGAGCTGATGGGAATTTCACAACACAATCTTCTTATCTCCTTTTTCATTCCTCTAATGAGAAAGTGACGTAGGCCCCCCTTGTTTGGAGTCCATCTCATATTCTAGCCCATACTTTCATTCATTGGCTAGTTATTCGTAGGAGATTAAACACCCTTGATCATACTAGAGGTATCCCTAATGTTTTTAATACGTGTATCTTATGTAATAATGGGGAAGAGGACCATGGACACCTGTTTTTCAAATGCCAGTACTCTGACAACTTATGGAGTATGCTCCGTCGGCGTGTAGGTCTTCCATGGCCTTATTCGGAGTGGAATCAGAACATTTTATGGGCTGCTAACAAATGGAAAGGGAATAACTTCAAGGCTCAATCTATGTGTCTTACCTTAGCAGCTACGGTGTACCTAATCTAGAAGGAGCGTAACCGCCAAATCTTTTAAGATTCCCCATCTCAAAACACAGCCCAATTGTTTTCCCATATTATAGAGGTGGTCCATTGCAGACTGAATGCCAATCTTGCTGTACCTACCTAGGTGAACAAAACTTCTTTGGATTGCTAGAATTTATCTACCTGAAAAAAAAACTTTGTTAGCTCGTCCCGTCCTTACTCCTGTTTGGGACTCAAAAAAAAAGAATTAATATATATATATATATTCTTCTGGCAGGTTATCCTGCTGTCCGACCAATTATGGCCGTATGATTTTCTTGTTCGAGGTGGTATTTTCTTCAACTTAAAAAAAAAACACCTTATTTTGTAGTGTTTCTTTTCTTGGCGATGTTGTACTTTCCCAGTTATGGGCTTGTTGGATTTTGCCCTACGGATCAATTCAATTGGTCGGTTGGGCTTTGTGGGTGGTCTATGCTCTCACCCAAAAAAAAAACTTACATATATATATATATATTTCTTCTGGTTTGTTATGCTCTAACCGGTTCTTTCTTCTGGGTTTTGCATTCATTTCCATATTGTGTAAAAAAAATTAAATTAAATTAATTACTTTTTTATCCTAATGGATGGTTGATGAAGCTCGCCTATCTATTGATATTGGTGATTTGACAGATCTTCAGCTGTTGGCCTAGAAGGATATTTCTTTGTAACATTTGGAATGCTGACTTGATTGTCATGCTTGGAGCGGATCAGCAGTGATTCAAATGGATTTGGCAATGTGACGCTTCCCTAAGGTCTTGCGCCGGGTTAGTTTAGCTGATGACTTTTGATGTATATTTGATTGTTTCCTTTATGTTGCTTTTACTTTGGAGACTTGTTCTATTGTACTCGAGGTATGCACTAACATTCGTACCTATTTTTAAGTCGACAAAATATTTGAAAATAGAATATTAGAGTTATAAATTTTTAAAATTTTTTTAATATAATTTATTTACTAAAAAAATTAGCATGTGGGGCCTTGACTCAGAAATTTTGAAATGGGGTTAAGGTTCCAAATAGATGATCCTTCTTGAGGTGTAGGAGGTATTGAGGTGAGAGCCTGTTGGTTTGTTTGAGATTTGGTATTAAGTCAGAGAAGTAGTCAATAATTAAAATTACCTTTAAATTTGGGTAGATTATCGTAATGTCTTCCATGTACCGATAATTGAAAAAATAGGATTATAATCGGGTTTAATCATTGTGGGAGATTAGGGATTGTCTTATAACAATGTTTCAATCTCGATTTTAGATAAAAGGCATTAGACATTGGTGATCAGAATGATTCGAACGGTTAAGGTTCGCTAGAAGTAATCATCCCTCCAAAAATGTTATTTGGGAGTACGGAGGCAAAGTCTGGAAGGACTATCCCCCTATTGTTAAGTTTTGAGATTTGTTAAATTTCGATGATGAAATTTTCATAAGTAGGGGAGAATATAATATCCTAAATTTTTATCCGATTTAATTGAAATTATTTATTATTTTGGGTAATTTTAGCGTGATAAAAATTAATTAAAATTATAAAATTTTAGAGGATATTTGGATTTATTGGGCTAGTATTCAAGATGCGCCCGTTCGGTTGCCTTAGTATCGACATGGGTTTTGGGATTAAAAGAAAAAGGAATATA
>JAODPA010103115.1:0-20869 GCA_025585075.1 Nepenthes mirabilis | reverse complement strand
TATTATATTATGCCTTATTGAGCATTCAGCTCACTTATTGCTATTTTTTTGTCTTCAAATGAGTACGAGCTTATACCAGATGAAGTAGAGTAGAGATTAGCAGTTGGCTAGGCTCCGAACTTTGAAGATTCTTTTGTGGACTTAGATTTGTAGTTTTATACCTATGTATGGAGTACTTTTGTATATTTTTGACGAATATGTATTTGTTATATTGATGATGTACAGAATAGTTTAATTCCACTATGTATTGATGATTGTATATACTTTCGCAGGTTATTATGATTTGATTTAGGTACCTAGTAGCATCTCTTATGAGTTGATGTTGCATCCGGAGATGTGACGGTGCCACAAATGGATTATGATGATTTGGATCATGTGTATTTGTTATTATGATATGTATATATTTGTACAGGCGAATTGTATATGTTTATGTTTAGTTTGACAGCTATTTTACTGGCAGAACCTTGTCAGTTTCCTATTTGAATATAGTCTATCACATATATAAGTATAAAATATGAACAAAAAACCTTTTCTTAATTCATTCAATTTTCTTTATCTTGTTCTTTCACTGTCTTACTGTAAAAACTTACTTAATTTGAGGGATTAGGGCCAGTAGATCTTACCAGCTAATGGAGCAGACAATTAAAGAAAGGATTATATTCAATCCACACAATTTAAAGCCTTCCCTCCTTTTACACCCCAAGGTGGGTGGTATATACCTTTATACCCGGTAAATGGGGCCACCGTGATGCTAGGGGCAATTCCTCAATTTACCAGTGTAATATTCTAAGGCATGTCAGGAAATATTATGATCTGAATAAATTATTGGTCTAGTTTCTTAAATCCTTATAAATTCATTGTAGAAACTCTATATATTTTTTTCTTGGTTCTTCTTAATTTTTTCAATTTCGGAAAAAAATAATCACAATTCTTAATATTGTATAAAGCTTCCACTCCTAATTTCATGAATATGGGAACTGAAATGAAATCTGCACCCACAATTTAAGCAATAGAAACTGAAATTCAACAAGGTCACACTCTAGCAAAATCAGCAACATGACATCAGGAAACGTGATGCAAGAAAATAGAATTTCAGCATGGAGAAATTAGCAAAATAGATAATCAGCAACTTGATGCTTTAGAGTAAACTATAAATGTAGTACAGCATTGCTGAAATTTCAACAACTCAATATCAGTTGAATTCCAGCAAAGCATTGCTGAAACTTCAGCAATTTAGTAATATGAAAATACAGCAATATAGCTTAAAATCAGTAAAACATCAGATAAAATTACTAAATCAGCATAAGATATCCAGCAATACACTATGCTTCAAGGGACGACTACATCTTAGGAAATATAAAGCAGCAAAGCAACGGCAGCTTAAGTATCAGCAAGTGTAATTCAGCAAAATAGAAGGAAATCAAATATCAGCAAGTGTGATGCAGCATCCAAAGTATCAAAGCTGCAGCAATTTCGTAATAACAGTATTGGGACAACAAGGTCTTGAAATTCAGCAACGTAAACATCAAGTATAATTTTAGCAAATTTTAGAAATCAGGTTCTAGATTAAACTTAGTAATATAGCAATTCGGCAAAATAGGAAGAGAATCAGAACCAGCAAACGTGGTGCAGCAGCCGGTTCAGCAAAGCCTCAAAACTGATTTTTTCTTTTGATCACAATCGACATAACTGCTCAAAATAAAAAAATCATCCAAACATGAAAAGGATCAACAAAACATAATTCAGACTGAATAAGGTATACTGCATATCCCAAAATTCAGCAAAACATAATCCAGCAAAACAAAATTCTACAAAACATATGCTGAAGTGATGATACAGCAATGTCAACATGGTAAAGCAAGGGAATTGTGTATTGGATCAACAATGTTTGCAGATAACAGCAAGAATCGACAACAAGTGAAGGAAGAACCTGCGATACACTTGCCTTAAATTGAATTATCCAAAATCGTTACTCAATTCAGCTGTTTAACCCGTGGTATACTTCCATTCTTTACCTTTCTTTCCCTTCCGTTTTCCCCCCTTCTTATCCTCTCGTTCCCTTAAAATAGGCTAAAGGCTGAAATTACTGAATCATCCACATTTGGATGTGATGCTTCCAGCTTTCCCTTGATTTCCCTTGAATCATAATAGTGTTCCTTGAATCAGATTAGTGTGTTGAATCATGGCTGCTGTCCTGTGTGTTGAGTCCTCTCTAATTTTGCTGAATTGTCCCTTGAAATTTGCTAAAGTGGCTCCTTGTAGTGCTGCCCTGTGTTGCTGTTCTGTTGGTCCTAGAATTTGCTAAATTGGCTTCCTGTTTTTGCTCCTTGTTAATTTTGCTGAAGCATGCTTTTACCTGGCTTTGTTTAACCTGTTGTTGCCCGATTAATTCTTCTATACTGTTACTGTGATAGTATGACCTCCGTCAAAACCGTACTTATATATATATATATATATATTCTGTACAGAAGCATGGGTGGACTTAAATTTTTCTTTTACTTTACATCGCGTGCACACGATCGCATAAGGCCGGAGCTCCTGAGTCGGCCTGATTAAGTGGGTCAGTCGAATTAGGTCGGTCAACATCTTGATCATCCAAGGATTTTAGGTTGGTTGGCCAAGCACGTAAGTTCAGAAACAAACTGAAATGCCACTAGGAACCACAACTTCTTCCCAATACAATTTAGTGGAAACATATAATTTACCCATTAATTAATATAATAGAATCATTTTACAAAATTTTTCAAATGAACCAAAAGAGATTTACATCAATATTGCTCATGCACTGCAACTTAATTCTTGATCAGTCTTCTGCCTAGTTGGTCTCTCATACTTTATTCTTTCTCGTCCGGCATATACTCATCATTGTCTGAAAGAAAACAGAGGGAAGTGAGCAGCAAGCCCAGCAAGGTACCCATATGCAAAAATCATGCATAGTTATAAACAGGGCAGAAATAGATAAAACGTAATGAAGGCATTTATGCATGCAGATCATGAAACATGGCCGGAGTCAATTTTATAAAAAACATGTACTAAAGTCATTTTCATGCAAATTGGTTTCCAAAGCATGCTTCTATTTCCAAATTCGTTTCCATCAAAATCTGCTACATTTAAGGTCTGTTACTCTTGACTAACAAAACGACTACATTTAAGGTTCGTAACTGTTAACCAACATAATTCAAATAACGGCCACATTTAAGATCTGAAACTTTCGACCCTCTAAATCATTAAATCCCATAAACGGCTACATTTAAGGTCTGTAACTCTTGACCAACAAAACGGCTACATTTAAGGTCCGTAACTTTTGACCAACAAAACGGTTACATTTAAGGTCTGTAACTCTTGACCAACAAAACGGCTACATTTAAGGTCCGTAACACTTGACCAATACATCCGAAATAACGACTACATTTTAAGCCTGCAACTACTCGGCCATCAAATCCAATTTCATAAACCATGAGCGTCCACAATCCGAAAGCAATGCATTCAAAGTTCTTAATGTATAGAGGTTCGAAATTCTTAAACCGAAGTTCTTTTAAAGTACAATAGCCAAAGTTACTCAACAAAGCAAATAACTGGATGTCTTTTAGATGCAAATAATCGGACATCTTTAACACATGCAAATACCCAAAGTTCTTAAGAAAGCATGCTTATGTTCATGAAAGTCGTCAATGATGCAAATGAATAAGTATTCGATATTTGCTTACCAAATTCAAACACACAGAAAGCAATTAACATAACATAATTCTCAATGAAACTTATTAAGTAGAGTATAACAACACTAATCCGTGAAATTGTAGAGTACACTTGCCTGAAATTGCTCCTCAATTCCTTACTCATTCTCTGGCCTTAAGATTCTTCCTATCTTAGATCTAGCCAAAGATCTTTTACTTAGATTTGGCCGGAACTCTTCCTCTCCTTCTTCTCCTTCTTAAGCTAGCCCAACCGCTATCATAACTCCCAAGTTTAGTATTTATAGACGTTAGAGTTGTTGGTGGTAGGTAAAGGCAAGTTAACTATTTCGTTCTTTTTTTCTTACTTCTTTTCATGTTTTTCCACTAAAATAACTTTTTCTGGTCATGATACATCTTATTAATTTATGGGTAGATAGTATACTATGATTGATGAGCTTCATTCATAATTTCTTCTTTCAATTCTCTAATATTTAGTACACATATCTAGTTTTGAAATCTTAAGACTCTATCGGCCTTTATACTAAAATTCACTATCGAATCTTGGTTCATATCTTTGGCAACATCCACTAATAGTGGATCATTCATTTGAGCTCCTTTAATTTTCTCAAAAATTTTCAGATGTACTTGGAAATATGGTATTATCATTCAATTACCTTGGAAGTGTCTCTTAATATCACACTACCTCATACACGCCAATATCTCTGTAATGTATCAGTTTTTGAATATCGTAATTATTGGTAATTAAACTAATATAATCAAGATTAGGTTTAATCCATGTAAAAAAATTAAGTTTTGGGACCGTGGGGTAAATCGGTGAAGTCGGCCCATCGATCGCCGGATCTAGGCGTGCAGTGCCAACCCGGGATTTAAAACCCTAGAGGGCTTTATTTTGGGTAGATTTGCGGCCTTCCAATGCGAAGAGAGAGAGAGGGAGAAGAGAGAGAGGAGAGATCTAGGCTTCCGGGTTTGAATCTAGCTTGGAGCTATTTGAAGAAGTGATAGATCTGGTTGAGGTAAGTGTACTCATACAATTTTCTTTCTCTTTTTGCACTGTTCATTCAAACCCTTAGGGTATTTTTATCTTGATACCCATCCATGCTTTTATGTTCATGTTACCCATGATTTGAGCATGTATATATATTGATTTCATATCTGATTTTTTAGTTTTTGACCGATTTTCACACCGAAACCCTAACCCCACACCCGGATGCCTTCACCCTCCAATTTTTGGGATTTTTGCATGAATTGATTCTAGAATATCATTACCCATACCTTAAATATGTTAATTTATCAATTTGGTGTCCAATTTGGTAGTTTTATGTGAAATTACGTTCACAGAAACCCTAACCCGCGCCCCCTTTGGATTTTATCCGAATTGTTTGTAATTTATACATGATTTGGCTTTAAAAATTTGTAACTCTAGTTTTATGGATATATGTATCCCATATATTTGGTATTTATACACATATATTTTATATATGTTAATTTTATGTATTCCGGATATTATTAGACATGAATCGAGACGTTAATTCACATGTACATTATATATATTATCTTGTGTATATCCTGAAAATTATATTATGTGCATTTGTGAAGAAAATTTCTTGTCCAAAAATTTTAAAGTCATGTTTGGCTCACGATGGTAAAAAGTTCTATTTTTTCCATATCTTATGATATTCATGCATATAATTCAAGTCATGTGAAAACTTAAACCTATAAGAAATATAAAAATTATGTAAGTATATGAAGGGAATGCCACAATTTGATATGTGTATGATTCGTTCTCCCGGAGTGAGAACTTTGTGAAAGAAGTTTGGTAGATTTTCCCTTAAAGATTAAGAAATAGTGAAACCTAGATTATAGATTTATATTTCAGATAGTAGTATTTCCTGACATATCATTAATATTACAGTGAAAACTCAAAGATTATTCTGACCAAGTTTTGTAACGGGTGATATTTCTTGGTATGTCTTAGTATACTATAGTGGAAGATTATTATCTACTAAGGGCTGTGTGCAGCCAAGGCACCATCTATAAGAATTATACGTAGATAGCCTACCTCTGGGTCTTGAATAGGAGAAGATAGCTTTAGATTGTGTAGAAGCAAACACAATCTAAATTTTGATCTCCAGCTCCTTTACTCAATAAGGCCTACTGGCCCTGGTCCATAAATATTAAGAAATTTATGCATGTTTTTGGAACCCTAAGAGAAGAGAAAAATAAAACATGGAAAGTTATTTATATTTTGAAAACGTATTTGCTCATGTTTCATGTTATACATCATATATCATACTCCTATCTTCTTCCCTATTCCATTTTGAATATATTGTATATTATCCGTGATTATATTACGCTTGCTGAGCATTTGGCTCACAATTACTATTTTTTTTTTCCTTCAGATGAGCACGAGCCTCTACTTGATGTAGCAGAGTAGAGCTTAGGAGTTGGCCAGGCTGTAGATCTTGGAGAAGGAGCTTTATGGACTTAGTTTTGTGGGTTTGCACCTTCCCATGGAGTATTTGGTTCATTGAGATAGAATTGTATATTGATGTATATGTATGATGATGATGATGTACATGTAGTATAGTTTCTACTATATTTGATAGATGTAGATACTTTTGTAAGTTTTTACAGTTTATTTAAGTATCTAGTGGTATCCTATTTGAGCTGACGTCAGAATTTAAATTATGATGTCAATGCCACGTGTTTTGTTGTGGCTTTTGGATCCTATATGTGATGTTGTAGCTATTTTTTGTACTGTATAGGGATTTTGTATAGGTTTGTATCAGTTTGATAGCCATTTTTCTACTGAAACTCTACCAGATTCTGGTCAAAAAAGTCAATCCATCACAATCTCCATTTTCTTAATCCTTAAATTTGCTACAAAACTAGTCGTATGGTGATTCAAGACATCCGCCACAACCCGAGCATTTTTGGTTGATAGTATTTCTCAAAGTTATAATCTTTTAAAAAAATTCATTCATTTTCGTTGCCTCATATTCAATTCCTTTTGAGAGAATAAATACTTGAGACATTTATAATATGAATAAATAAAAATTTCTTTACATATAAATAATGTCTGTAAATCTTCAAAGCAAAGATCGCCACTGCCAATTTCAAATTAAGTGTTGGATAATTCCTTTCATATATTTTCAATTACCTTGAACCATAAGTGATCACCTTCTCATGTTTCATCAAAACACACTCAAGTCTGGTCTTGGAAGTATCACAATAAATCACAAATCCTTCAACTCTTTCGAAAATCGTCAAAATAAGGGAGGTCGTCAAATGATCCTTCAAATTTTGGAAATTTCTTTCAGAATCTTTCATCCAATTAAATTTGACTTCCTTCCACATCAATCAGGTTAGTGGCATGATAATTCTAGAAAAATTCTCCATATACCTTCAATAATTTCCTGCCATTCTCAAAAAGTTACGAACTTTAATTACCATTGTCGGTCGACTCCAATTAATTACTGCTTCAATTTTCTTTGGATCAGCTAAAATGCATCCTTTTCATATTACATGACCTGAAAATATAACTTTTTCGAGTCAAAACTCACATTTCTTCAGCTTGGCATATAAACTCCTTTTTGAAGCGTCTAGAATACAATCCTCAAATACACTCGTACTCATCATTACTTCTCGAGTATACCAAAATGTCATCGATGAATACCACCACAAACTTATCAAGGTAGGACTGGAACACTTGGCTCATTAAATCCATAAAAGATACAGGGGTATTACTCACCCCAAATAGCATAACTAAAAATTCGTAATACCCATACCTCATTCAGAATACCATTTTTACCATATCTTCCTTCTTAATCCTCAAGTGATAATAACGTGAATGAAAATCAATCTTTGATAACACTTGGACCTCTTACAATTGATCAAACAAATCATCAATTCTAGGCAATGGATGCTTTTTCTTGATGGTTATCTTATTTATCTCTCAGTAATCGATACATAGTCGTATAGATCCATCCTATGGAGACACACTTCTCTAGCGTTGAAGCACCCTATGGAGACACACTTAGATGGATAAAACCCTTCTCCAATAGCTCTTATAATTATTACATCAATTCTTTAAACTCTAATGGTGCCATTCGAAATGGGATCTTCAATATAGGTGCCACTCCAAGCAAGATCTCAATTTCAAATTTAATTTCTCAGTTTGATAGTAGTCCTGGTAAATCTTCTAAAAAGACACCCTCAAACTCACATATCTCCGATTTGTCCCTTGCTGGAACATTATGGCTTTCCATGGTGCTTGTATAAGCCAAATAGGTTTGACATCCACTTTCCATCAAATGACGAGTATACAAAGCTGAAATTATATAGGCGGACTATTTATGCATTACTTGTTGAAAATAAAAGGGTTCACACCTCAGAATTGCAAAATACACCCTGTTTTGAAAACAATCGATGCTAGCATGATAACTCACTAACTAATCCATACCTAAAATCACATCAAAGTCATGCATATCTAATAGAATTAAATCCACCACTAACTCCAACCCATTGACCCAAACAATATATCTAGAATACATGATATCCGTAACAAAAAATGATCCCATAGGTGTTGACACAACTAATGCAAAATCCATGATCCTTGGGGGTGACATCAAATATCTGACAAATTTTGGAGATACAAACGAATGTGTAGACCCTGAATCTAGAAGTACATGAGCTGAAATTTAAAAGATGGTAAGTTTAACTTCAATCACCATGGGCAACGCATCCGTATCTTAGGACGTCACCGCAAAAGCTCATCTTGAAGCACTTGGCTTCCTTGTCGTTTAACTTGAGGGATGAGGACAATCCTAGATAATATGATCGAGTTGACCACAATTAAAGTAGGTGTGATGACCCCATAATTCTAATCGGAATCCGGAATGGTTCGGGTTGAAAAATAGCCATCAAGCTACTACAAACCTATACAAAATCCCTGTACAACACATATACATATCCACAAATTATAGCACAAGATTCAAAAAGTCACAAATAGAAATTCGTGGCACCAACATCATAACTCCAGTTACGGCATCAGCTCAGATAAGATACCGCTAGGTACCTAACATCAAACCATAATAACGGGCAAAAATATATACAACAATGAAAATACAGTGGAAACTAAACTATCTGTATGTGAGGTTTCGGGTCTAAATATATATTAAGTACAAAAAAGTCAACGTGATAATAATAAATACTAGGCCTATTGAACGTATATGTATGCGTTCAGAAGGAAAAATAGGGTTGAAAATTTGCTGAACTGCTGCCAGCAGCTCGTGCCTGCCGTGCGCTCGAGCGCAGGTTCGAGTGCAAAAACAGTAGCGCAAGCAGCAGGCCGTGCCTGCTGCCCACTCGAGCGAAAAATTCAGTAGCACCCCCGCTCGCTGAGCGCCTGTGCATGCTCGAGCGCGGGCCGGCAGTGAGGGCGCGCTCGAAGCTCGAGCGCCTCGACTGGTATAAACGCAACACGCTTCACATTTCGGGGGACTTTTTCATTTTTCCAGAGGGTTTTGGAAAGGAGGAGAGAGGAAGAGCGCCAATTTTAGAGAGAGAAAGGAGGAGATTGAGCCGTGGGGTCCGAATCCTCCTGGGAGTTAGTTACGAAAGTGAAAGCACGTGTCGAGACAAGTGTTCTCATACCCACTAACTTCTCTCTTTCAATAGTTTTTGGTTATTGTTGGGTATTTTCATCTCGATACCCACCCGAACCATGAAAAATGTGATACCCGTGACTTGAGACCAAGAATTGTGTACCGGCATCGATTGTGTCCAATCGCGATCCATGGTTCATCTCTAAGTTTTGGGAGAGCTTGTATCGGGAGTTAGGGATGAACCTGAAGTTTAGTACAACGTATCATCCTCAGACGGATTGCCAGTCTGAGCAGACAATCCAAATACTTGAGGATATGCTTCGGGCTTTGGTGTTGGAGTTCTATGGGAATTGGGATGATTTTTTAGCGCTGGCCGAGTTCGCTTATAACAACAGCTTCCAAGCGAGTATCAGAATGGCTCCTTTCGAGGCACTTTATGGTAGGAAGTGTCGATCTTCCCTCCATTGGGAGGAGACCGGGGATAGGCGATTGTTGGGCCTGGTTGTTGTCCAGGAGATGTCGAAAAAGATAGCGGTGGTTGTGAAAAATTGAAGGTCACCCAGAGCCGACAGAAGAGTTATGCTGATAAAAGGAGGTCTGAGCTCAGATTCGAGGTTGGAGATTTTGTCTTCCTTAAGGTCTCTCCGTGGAAAGGGGTTTCCAGGTTTGGCATAAAGGGGAAGCTGAAGGCACGTTTCATTGGACCATTTAAGGTTCTTGAGCAAGTTAGCGTGGTGGCTTACCGTCCAGCGTTGCCACCAAGTTTGGCTGAGGTGCGTAATGTCTTCCATGTTTCCATGTTGAGAAGTACGTGTACAATCCATCCCACGTGATTGATTATGGTTCTTTGGCTATCAATGATGATTTGGCTTATGTGGAGGAACCGGTGGATAACTTAGACCGGAAGGACCAAATTTTGCGCTCCAAGATTATTCCTCTCGTGAAAGTTTTATGGAGAAATCACTCCCACGAGGAGGTGACCTGGGAAAGAGAGGACGGAATCTGGGAAAAGTATCCCCATCTATTCCGAGGTATGTAGCTTATTTAAGTTTTGAATTCGTTAAATTTCAGGACGAAATTTCTATAAGTGGAGGAGAGTTGTGAGGTTTCGGGTCTAAATATCTATTTAATACAACAAAGTTAACGTGGTAATAATAAATACTAGGCCTATTGAACATATATGTATGTGTGTCAGAAGGAAAAATAGGGTTGAAAATTTGTTGAACTGTTGCTAGTAGCCCGCGCCTACTGTGCGCTCGAGCGCAGGCTCGAGCACAGGCTCAAGCTCAAAAAGTAGTAGCGAAAGCAGCAGGCCGCGCCTGCTGCCGGCTCGAGCGAAAAATCTAGTAGCTCCCCTGCCCGCTGAGCACCTGTGCGCGCTCGAGCGCGGGCCGGCAGAGAGGGCGTGCTCGCCGCTTGCTCGCCTGGCACTTGAGCGCCCCAACTGGTATGAAAACGCAACCCACTTCGCATTTCGGGGGACTTTTTCATTTTTCTAGAGGGTTTTGGAAAGGAGGAGAGAGGAAGAGCACCAATTTTAGAGAAAGAAAGGAGGAGATCGAGCCGTGGGGTCCGAATCTGCCCGGGAGATAGTTATAAAAGTGAAAGCACACGTCGAGGTAAGTGTTCTCATACCCACTAACTTCCCTCTTTCGATATTTTTTGGTTATTGTCGAGTATTTTCGTCTCGATACCCACCCGAACCATGGAAAATGTGATACCCACGTCATGAGACCAAGAATTGTGTAATCTATTGTCCGATCTACTCACCAATCCGACCGGTGGAGTATCGTCAAACCCTAACCTACGGGAAATTGGGGGTTTCCCATTTTCGGCCCTCGTTTCGTTAAATTGACCCCAAAATGTGAATCCCCATGCCCCAAACGTGTATATACGTCGTCCGCGTGATCGATTTCGCACGTCTCAACCCGTTCGCGGCGTCCAAGCCCTCTAAATTGGTGCCGACACCATTCACCCGTGACATAAAGTGAAAATTGTATGTTTTTACCTGCATAAAATATTGAATTGACTCTAGAATATGAATCCCTGCATCCCAAAAGTATGTACGTGTTGACCGGACGATCGATTTTGCACGTTTTGACCCGTTCGCGGCATCCGAGCCCCCTAAAGGTAACCTACCTATGTTCCTATGAAATTGGAAGGTAAGTATACATGCTTTAGCTCTCTTCAATTGAAATGGAATGTAGGAATGAATGCTATGTTAAATCGTAAGCTCTAAAATGTGTAATTGTGCACCGGGAGCGAGGGGAATGCGTCCCGAGGGCTTCTAAGCTGGTGTTTGACCCACAAAGGTAAATGTAATTAAACTCTCTTATGAGTCAAAATATCTAAGCACCAAATTAAAGAAAGGAACCGAATGAGCAAATGAAAGGGAATCCACAAAATGTGAAGTGATGGATTTGGTCTCCCGGTTGAAAACATGTGATGGGAATGTGATTTCTCGGTTTGAGAATATGTATGGAAATGGTGGATTCCTCTTCAAGGATTGAGATTAATATTAAAATTAGGACCACGAATCATAGGGGTAGTATCCTTTAGCTTACCGTGTACATCACGGTAGGAACCCAAGGAATACTCCGGCCGCTCTTGGGGGCGGGTGGTGTGTAGGGTACGCTTTAGGATACTACTGTGAAAGAACGAGGATTGCCCTGGTCCCCGGGGGATATGGGACGATTGAGATGGTCGAGTGCTGCAGACCTAAAATATAGCCGATGGTCGAGTGCTGTAGACCTAAAATATAGCCGATAGTCGAGTGTTGCAGACCTAAAATGTAGCCGGCCTTAGAATGTGTGGCAGACATATTCCTTTCCTCGTCCTCTCACATCGATGGTTAGTATGACCTATTAGTTTGGGTCCGCAAAGATTTATAAAAGTAATGAAAGTGAATGAACGTAACCAGAATAAACTTGTGAACTAATGATTCCCGATGCTCCCTCTCCTCATATGCTTTCTTATCAAAGTTATATGATTCCCCGACCTAATTATTATCTTTCCTGTATATTGCTATAATTAGTGGTGTATGATTTCATTTGTTGGGTTATACGCTCACCCTTACTATATATGTGTCTTTCAGATAAGAACACACTGATGCCGACGAGTTATAGTAGATCTTAGAGGTGCAATTGATTGTTGGTATTGTACGCGGGGCACAGGACTTAGCTGTTTTTGTATTTGAAGCAGGAAGTTTGGCAATATTTTATAAACTGTGAAAAACATGTATGGTGATGATATATGATGTGAGTATGGATGAATGATGAATTAGTTTCGCTGTATATTGTGGTTTCTGTTATGCTTCCGCAGGTTCTTCATTTTGTGGCTATGATCGAGGTTCCTAGTTGGCATCCTTCCCCACCGGCATTATACTGGAGTTATGATGTCGGAGCCGTCTTGACTGATACGACGATTAGATCCTATGTAGAATATTGAACAATAAGACTTGTAGTTTGTAGATGATTGTAGATGTTTGTGTAGAGTCGCTTTGCAGGTGTTTGTATTCTTGCAAATGCTCAATTTACAAACGGGACTCTACCCAAATTTTTATAGAATATAATAATTTCTAATTAGGAATTCTAGTTTATTCTATCCTTGACGGAGGTTATTTAAGGAAAATAACCCGGTCCGTCACACTGTACGTCATCCATATACAAATACATCAATTTACATATCCATCAAAATATACAAAATGCTCCTTAAGGTACAAAATCACAAGAACTAAGTCTAGAAAGCTCTTCCTCCAAGATCAGCAACCTAGCCAACTGCTAGGTTCTACTCTACATCATTGGGTATAAGCTCGTACTCATTTGAAGGAAATAAAATAGCAAAATGTGAGCCAAATATTAAGCAAAACACAGATAATCAAGGATAATATGCAATATATTCAAAGTAAAGCAAAGGGAGGGAATAGGAGCATAAAATATGATGCATAAGTATAATACATGATTAAATGCATTTTCAGAACTCATTTTTTTTCCATATTATGTCTGATTCCTTTAGGTTCTAAAGTATGTAGAAATTTCTTTATCTTTGTAGATCAGAACTAGTAGACCTTGCCAGCTAACTGTGTGGCCGAACGAAGAAAGGAATGTGTATGCTTTCATACATTCTAAGGCACAACCCACACAATTTAACATCCCATAGTGAGTGATATACCTTTAACCTGATATATGGGGCCATAAAGCTTATACTACCATATCCTCCGTGGCCCAGAGGCAGTTCTCGTGCTATCATAGTAATATCCTAAGGTATGTTAGAGAATACTACCATTTGAAATATAAATCCTTGGTCTAATTTCATACTTATTTATTTGTAGGGAAATTTCACACTTCTTCATAACACGTTCTTACTTCGGGAGAATGGTTCATTAAACTTAACATATTATGGAATTCCCTTCTCATACTTTTCAAAATTTAGATAATTCTTATAAGTTTAAATCTTGACATGACTTAAATTACATGTATAATCAATATAAAGTATAAAAAAAATTAGAAATTCTTACCACCATGAGCCAAAGATAATTTTGTAGCTTTTGGATAACAATCTCCTTCACGAAAACATCCACATAATTTTCGGAACATGTATAAAATAACATATATAATTTTCATGCAAATAAATACCAAATAATCAAAGTAAAAACATTTACAATGTTCGGGTTACAATTATCTAAAGCCAAATCATATATAAATTCCAAAATAAATAGGTAAAAGTGTCCAGCGCGGGTTAGGGTTTACCTTATACACAAAACCGCATAAAACTATTAAATCAGACACCAAATCAACAAATAATCATGCTCAAGTCATAGGTTTCGTAAAATACATGCTTTGGATGGGTATCAGAAAGAAAATATTGGAGAGAAACGAATGAAAAGTACAATAAGAGAAAGAAAAGCATATAGGTATACTAACCTCAACCCAATCTATCACTTCTCTAACTAGTTCTAAGCCGGAATCAGATTCTGAAACCTCAATCTCTTCCTTCTCACTCTTCTCCTTTGTGCTCTCTCTCTCTCGTTGAAATACTAGAAAATGACATAGGAGAATTCCTCACGGGGTTTTATATTATGGGCTGTCACTTAAGCACCAGCTCGGCGCCTAGCAGGTGTGCCAGCTACTGGTTCAGCGCTTGCCTCGGGCACCCAATGGATGTCCCCTGCCACCTCTTCCTACGCTCCTGAAACTTAATTTACCTACATGCATTAAGCCTAATCTTTATTATATTATATTAATTAATTGTAATTATAATAATTTGAAAATCGGAACCTCATAACTCTCCCCCACTTAAAAAATTTCATCCTCAAAATTAACAAATCTTAGAAACCAAATGAATGTACATATCTCAAAATAAATGGGGATTCTTGTCCTGAGTCTTGTCCTTTCTCTCCCACATCACTTCCTCACGAGAGTGGTTCTTCCACAATACCTTCACGAGAGGAATAGACTTCGAGCATAAAATTTGATCCTTCCGATTTAGAATCTAAATTGGCTTTTTTGAATACGTTAAATCTTCTTGGATAACCAAGGGGCCGTAATTGATAATGTGCGTCGGATCATGAACATACTTTCTCAACATCAAGACATGAAAAACATTATGCACGTCGGCCAAACTTGGTAGCAACCCAAACCATACACCACTTGTCTAGCTCTCTCCAAAATCTTGAAGGGTCCTATAAACCGTGGTTTCTGCTTTCCTTTAACATCAAATCTGGAAGTCCGCTTCCACGGTGATACCTTAAGGAAGACAAAATCTCCAACCATAATAACCGACGAAAATATATACAACAATCAAAATACAGTGAAAACTAAACTATCTGTACGTCATCCGTATACAAATACATCAATTTACATATCCATCAAAATATACAAAATGCTCCTTAAGGTACAAAATTACAAGAACTAAGTCCACAAAGCTCTTCCTACAAAATCTGCAGCCTAGCCAACTCCTAGGCTCTACTCTACCTCATCATGTATAAGCTCGTACTCATCGGAAGGAAAGACAACAGCAAAAAGTGAGCCAAAAGCTAAGCAAGATACAAATAATCAAGGATAATATGCAATATACTCAAAGTAAAGCAAAGGGAGGGAATAGGAGCATAATATGTGATGCATAAGTACAATACATGATTAAATGCATTTTCAAAACTCATTTTTCTTTTCCATATTATTTCTGATTTCTTTAGGTTTTAAAATATGTAGAAATTTCTTTATCTTTGTAGATCAGAACTAGTAGACCTTGCCAGCTAACTGTGTGGCCGAACGAAGAAAGGAATGTGTATATTTTCACACATTCTAAGGCACAACCCATACAATTCAACACTCCATGGTAAGTGATATATCTTTAACCTGATATATGGGGCCATAAAGCTTATACTACCATGTCCCCCGTGGCCCAGAGGCAATTCTCGTGCTATCATAGTAATGTCCTAAGGCAAGTTAGAGAATACTATCCTCCGAAATATAAATCGTTGGTCTAATTTCATACTCATTTATTTGTAGGAAAGTTTCACACTTCTTCATAATACGTTCTCACTTCGAGAGAATGGTTCATTAAAATTAACATATTATGGAATTCCCTTCTCATACTTTTCAAACTTTAGATAATTCTTATAAGTTTAAATCTCCACATAACTTAAATTACATGCATAATCAATATAAAGTATGGAAAAAAATTAGAAATTCTTACCACCATGAGCCAAAGATAATTTTGTAGCTTCCGGATAACAATCACCTTCACGAAAACATCCACATAATTTCCAGAACATGTATAAAATAACATATATATTTTTCATGCAAATAAATACCAAATAATCAAAGTAAAAACATTCACAATGTTAGGGTTACAATTATCTAAGGCCAAATCATATATAAATTCCAAAATAAATACGTGAAAGTGTTCGGCGCAGATTAGGGTTTACCCATATACACAAAATTACACAAAATTAATAAATTGGACACTAAATCAACAACTAATCATGCTCAAGTCATAGGTTTCATAAAATACATGCTTTGGATGGGTATCAGAAAGAGAATACTAGAGAGAAATGAACGAAAAGTACAATAAGAGAAAGAAAAGCATATGGATACATTTGCCTCAACTCAATCTATCACTTCTCTAACTAGTTCTAAGCCGGAATCAGATTCTGAAGCCTCAATCTCTTCCTTCTCTCTTCTCTCCTTTGTGCTCTCTCTCTCTCTCGTTGAAATGCTAGAAAATGACACAGGAGAATCCCCCGCGGGGTTTTATATCGCGGGTTGTCACTTAAGAACCAGCTCGGCGCCCAGCAGGTGTGCAAGCTACTGGTTCCAGCGCCTGCCTCGGACACCCAATGGACATCCCCTACCACCTCTTCCTACTCTCCTGACACTTAATTTACCTACATGTATTAAGCCTAATCTTTATTATATTATATTAATTAATTGTAATTATAATAATTTGAAAATCGGAACCTCATGACTCTCCCCCACTTAAAAAATTTCGTCCTCGAAATTAACAAATCCTAGAAACCAAATGAATATACATATCTCAAAATAAATGGGGATACTTCTCCCGAGTCTCATCCTCTCTCTCCCACATCACTTCCTCACGAGAGTGATTCTTCCACAATACCTTCACGAGAGGAATAGACTTCGAGCGCAAAATTTGATCCTTCCGATCTAGAATCTAAATTGGCTTTTCTGAATACGTTAAATCTTCTTAGATAACCAAGGGGCCGTAATTGATAATGTGCATCGGATCATGAACATACTTTCTCCACATCGAGACATGGAAAACATTATGCACATCGGCCAAACTCGGTGGAAACGCCAAACCATACACCACTTCTCCAGGTCTCTCCAAAATCTTGAAGTGTCCTATAAATCATGGTTTCGGCTTTCCTTTAACATCAAATCTGGAAGTCCGCTTCCACGGTGATACCTTAAGGAAGACAAAATCTCCAACCTCAAATTTGAGCTTGGATCTCCTCAAATCAGAAAAACTCTTCTGTCAAGTTTGAGCCATTCTCAACTTTTCAAAAATCATCGCAATCTTCTCCGATATCTCCTTAATCACATCAAGCCCCAAAAGATGTCTATAACCTGTCTCCTCCCAATGGATAGGAGATCAACACTTTCTATCATGCAATGCCTCAAAAGGAGTCATGCCAATACTCGCCTAAAAACTATTGCTGTATACAAATTCCGCTAATGCCAAGTGATCATCCCAACTTCCCTTCAATTCTATCACCGAAGTTCTAAGTATGTCCTCTAATATCTGGATGGTTTGCTCAAACTGGCCATCTGTCTTAGGGTAGTACACGATACTGAATTTCAAGTTCGTCCCTAATTCTTGATATAAACTCTCCCAGAATTTAGAGACGAAACGTGGATCGCAATCGGGTACAATAGATGCTGGCACATCATGCAGTCTTATAATATGCTAGACGATCATGAGACTACGTCATCTAAATGGCTAAGAAATGAGCAAGTTTCATTAGCCAATCCACGATGACCGAAATTGCATCGTGATTCTTCAGGTTCTTAGGCAAGCCTACAACAAAATCCATAGAAATATCCTCTCATTTCTAACTCGGGATGGACAAAGGCTGCAATAATCCAAGTGCTTCCCCCTATTAGCCTTCAACTACTAACAAATAAAACATCTCCGAACAAAAGTAACAATCTCCCTTTGCATATTCCTCCACCAAAACATTTTGTTTAGGTCCTGGTATATCTTATTAATCCCAGGATGGATAGTGTTCCTGGTCCGATGAGTCTCCTTCGTGATTTCTTCCTTCAAATTCTTATTGCCAGGCACACATAAATGCTCTCAGAGTCGCAAAACTCCATCAACACAAATATTAAAATCCATCCGAGAGTCTCAACCAAGATCTCCAACAATATCCATCAAGAATGGATCATTTGCTTACCATTCCTTAATCCATTGGAAGATCTCAGGCTGCACTTGCAAGAAAGACATTATCATTTGATTATCTCTAACATATCGCTGAATATTACAAAACTTCAAACAATCCAACATCTGCATATGCTTGATTTGCATCCTCACTATAAAACTGGTCAACTACTAAAAGCATCTGCGACCACATTTGCTTTCCTCGACTAATAATGGATATCACAGTCATAATCCTTAAGAAATTTGATCCATCTCCGCTTGTGACGACCCAAGCTCGGATCCCCGAAACCAACCCGGACCATCACGGTAAAAATCTTAAGTCATCCAAAATCATCAATTACGCGTCATCAAATAACTTTAATGAATTCTATAATATCATTTAAGACACAATCCATAGTCATCATAAATGAATCATCACATAAATACCCATATTAATGACAAATAACTACAATAAATGACCTCAATGTCAAAAATGTCAATCCTCATAGAGAATTCTAATAAAAGTTGAACCATAACTAAACTACCAAGATATTAAATCTCTATCCGAAAAGCCACAATCTCTGACATTACCTCTGCCTGGAGTCTACTCACGCGATCTCTTCTATCATGGTGTCAACCTATCTAATTTGGAACCAATAAAATACAAGAGTGAGTCGAATTCCCATCAAGTAAACATAATCAACAATAGATGAGTACAACTAAGCATCTCGGACAATAAAATAATCAATAACAGTAGGTAATAGATTGACCACTGTCTGAGACTCAATGACATGTCGTGTCCACAACCCGAAGGCCACGTGAACGGCTAAGTATCAAGGAAGTAACATGGATTCTGTCAAATCCGATCATCAGCTTAATACGTTATCACAACTGTATGAACGACAGTAGTCTCTAGGGACCTTATTTTACCATAGTGGACCAAAGGCCGCCTATTTACGCCCCCGACGATGGGGTGAGGACTACGAGGTTACCTAGTATCCATGATATCCCCGCTACCCCTACAGTTCTCTCAGAGGTTGTACCCGTAGTATGTTCATACCATCTCTGATACCCATCGCCAATAATATCCTAGATATCATCATTTGGGATGGTCACTAGGTTATAAGTATCCCTCTCGACTAACAGTACGAGATAACAAGAATCTGATTATCAGCTCAATTTGAGGTCACCACTGCACGAGATAGTAAGAATCTTCATGGACCTTATTCTACCATAGTGAACCAAAGGCCGTATATTTACGCCCCCAATGGCTGGGTAATACAACGAGGTCATCCATGGTATCCCCACTATCCCTACAGTCCTCTTAGAGGCTGTACCCATAGTATGCTCATACCATCTTCGATACCCCTTGCCAATGATATCCCAGATATCATTATCTAGGATGGTCATTAGATTATAAGCATCCATCCTCAATATCAACGTCCTCTGAAATGGAATCAGTATTGGAAAAGTATAGACTACTTTACAGTCCCACGGACTCCCATTCGTCCAGTTACTGTAAATTCTTC
Source organism: Nepenthes mirabilis (assembly GCA_025585075.1). Lineage (NCBI taxonomy): Eukaryota > Viridiplantae > Streptophyta > Magnoliopsida > Caryophyllales > Nepenthaceae > Nepenthes > Nepenthes mirabilis. The sequence continues at coordinate 1,156 of JAODPA010103115.1, read as the reverse complement.
GCACACTCTCCTTTACTTATCCATAGAGTGCCAATAAAACATACACACACCACTAAGATTAACGCGAAGAATCATTTATCGGGTTTTATCAATGAGATACAGGAATCATCACGTAACCGATTAATATTATTTCAAGCGTGCCAATAAACAATGGTAATCCCCTAGAATCTGACATTAACGATGATTGGGGATTTACCCGGTCTATCTGTTAGCAAGAACAACTAGCATAATCATGATAACAATCAATAATTATTCCACCGAATCTGAATAACAATCACTGCATAGGTTCTATCGAACCCTTCGCAATTGAAGTCCCAATTATACAAGATATCACGAAAGTCTCCTTAGACCTTATACATCACTGTGAACCAAAGGCCGCGTATTTACGCCCCCAACGGTTGGGTAAGTATAATGAGGTTATCCATGATATCCAACTACCTCTACAGTCCTCCCAGAGGCTGTACCCGTAGCATGTCGATACCACTCATGATACCCCTCGTCAGATGATATCCCAGATATCATCTCCTACGATGGTCACCTGGTTATAAGCATCACCCACAATAAACAACATACCTTATTATCACTATTATATGAAAATCAGTATCGGATAAGTGTAGACCATGCTAAAGTATCGTAGCCTCCCATTCAATTAGATACCTTAGTGTTTTTATATGGTTTCCTTAACCTTAACCGTAGGAAACCAATAATTCAAATACTCACACAACTAAGTATAACGCAAAGAAAGCTTTGCAATATCAATGATAGGAACGTCGTTCGATACTGACTAGATCATACTCACACCATCAAATCTAACACAAAGGAACGTATCTCAGAATATCCAAAGGGGATACATGGACCAAGATATGATTAGCTCAACTACTTTACTATTTATTTCGGAGCGATGCCTACGACTAAGGCCAACAATATTTTTATTTCAAATTTCATCCCCAATTAATTTTACAAGGTTCCAACAAATTAGTTGGCAATATTTATTTCTTCATGCAATCAGTATCACTCCGAACACAGGCCAATACACATTTATACATGCAACATACACAAACTGTAAATATCCTCTATACTCTTTATCATCTTTATTCTTATACATACACATATAGCCATACATTAACATATATATATATATCTGTATCCAAATACA
>JAODPA010103104.1:0-20871 GCA_025585075.1 Nepenthes mirabilis | reverse complement strand
ATATAAAATTTAAATAAATAATCTTAAATTGATGAGCATTGTTGTTAATGGGCCTATCCATAACATGGCCGATGAATAGAGTAAAGGCCCAATAAAGATCAATCCACGTTAGAGCCTAGAGTGGGCCGTCCTAATACAAGTTGAAATCCTTTAGATAAGGTCTCATATCTCACTCCCATTGGAAAAATCGACTGTATTCGGCAGAAGCAAATGACGTAAACCGGCTGCCTTTATCCAATACGGTTATATAACCAGTAAAAGAGGTTGAAACCATCCATCAGCATTATAAATACTCTGTCATTACACCATAGTGAATGGGGGAGGAGAAAAAAGGGAGAGAACCCAAAGAGAAAACATTCCACAGGTATAAAATTTTCAGTCTCATATGAAGACTAATGAGCCATTCTTTATTGAATGCATAACTCTCAAGCGATCTCTCGACAAGATGCAAAAGAACTTTAAATCCTCATGCTAAACACATTCGACCCAATATTTTCAATTTAACTACATCTTTTTGTTTCTTTAAGAAGAATTTACTAACATGAGTGTTGGAGAACAAATCAAAAAGTGAGTTTCATCAATCTTATTACCTCTTATTTTCTATTGTATTGCACATGATTCAGATTAAAAACAACGGTTATCAATTCAACTCAAGTTCAAACTAGATCCAAAAAAGCATCATAAAAAAATTAAAATTATTAAAGATGGCACATTACTAATATTATATTTAACTATTTTTTATAAAAAATTTAAAATATTAAAAAAATCCACTAATCCTAAATTGTTTCGCTACAATTATGACCTCGTGAATAATTCTATACTGATATAAGAATGGTTAACAATACCAAAAAACTGAAGATCCTGATATAACGTAAAACTTGTATTTACTATAGTTAATACCCGAACCATTCACTTTAGTAGAAGAAACAAGCAGTGGTAATAGAGTTGGTCGACAAGTTTTAGTTTCTTTAGTATGAGCTTGATGTGAAATACGGCAAGTTAGTAAAAATATAACATCGATTAAATTTTTTTACTACTTATATTTTTATTGCATTTCTAACACCACAAGCAATATAGTAGAGTTTTAGATTTTAGATTTGTGAAAAGCTAATAAGTATATATTTTCTATATTTTTATCAATAGTACAAAATTTGTTAGCTCCACTAATAAGTATAATGTTATCAAAGTAGACATGAGAGTCGAGGGTTGAGTAGATAATCAAAGAAGCACAATGATACCGATGACTATAGAAATGTAAACTCTTTTTTAAAATTAGCTAGATACAAAAAATCATATTTGATGCGTCATAGATCCAAATTTTAAATAGGTTCGGATTCACCTGTCCGTCGGATTCCGGACACCATCCACAGAGATTAGGATTCTACACACTACAGCTTCAAATAAGAGATCAAGTAACGGTGAAATTTGATCCCATTTAAAATACTCCGACAGTCAAGTTAGTAAACAGCCTTCTAATGATGAGAAGGTAAAATGCAGTGAATATAAAAATGGATACTGGGAGTGAGTCTGAGAACCATTGTGGGAGGTGTACTTGTAGTGAGAGTGACTTTAGTAGTGGATGCTTGTAAGAAGCAGTTCCTCTCAGTATTAGGCTCGCTGGGAGCTAGTAGTAGAGAGAGAAAGAGTGTTGGGATGCTTGAGAGCTTGAAGGGCCTTCATTTGCTTGGGCATGCGAATGAGCGTTTTTTTAGTATGTTAAAGAGCTTTTCTTCCGTGTTTCGGCCTGTCTATGGAGTGAGTCTCCATGGCATTTTATAATCGTTGGCCTTCATCGTCTTCCTTATGTGGCGCGGCGGGTTGCTCGCCTTCTGAGAGGATTGTTGTCATCCCTATGTGGATGTGGGTGCCATTTTCGATCACAACGGTCAGAAAGGAGGATCCCTTTCCTTCCGCGTGTAGTGACCATTGAGGTAGCTTCTGAGGGTCGTGCTTTGATTCGAGAGCTTTCCTTCAAGGACGTGCTCTGATTTTGGGGAATTTCTGTTATAGGAGATATTTCCATCCGTGGAGTTGTGGAGAATTTTGGCAGATGATTGTTGAGTTTGAGAATGTGTGCAGGTTGGCTTCAATTTGGGTCCCACTTATTTTGGATTGCGTCCGGCCTACTTGGGATATTCTTTCAGTTAACAGATGCATTGACAGTCCTAGGGGTAAATGGGCCGCTACGAATTATAGGCCAATTGTCCCATTTGGTTGGTCCACTATAACCGTTCCCATTACTAGCCCCCATGCTGATGGCCTGGATGCTAGGCCATTGGCATGTAGAAGATGGGATGCTACTGGCCACCCTTTTTCATGCGGGATATCGCTTTGGTCACCCCTTTTCGTGGGGGTGGTTGTTATCAAGATTTGAAAGTGGGTTTACGCCACTGCACATTTAAATACTTCATAAATCTCTCTTCCTCTTTTCCAAAGTTTAGTCATGTATTCGCTTGTGCTGGCCATGTAACTTGCAAAGTTAAAGTTAATGAGAGAATTTACAGTTATTTTTGGTCTTAATTTCTCATTGCCATGCCTATTTTGTTATCTTTTATTTTTTGCTCCGGATCTGTTGATTGCATCGTTGGAATCTAACGAGCGGAGTGAAGACAAGTTAACCGGATTCATCAACCATAACGCCTTAATTCGAGGAACAGCGGTGAGACAATCGTTGACTAGATCCGTTTACCATAATGCCTGAAATTGGCGAATGGAGTAGAAGAGGATGTTCATCGGATTCGTTTACCGTAACGCCTTACTTCAACGAACGGAGTGGAAGAGGATGTTGACGGATTTGTTGACCGTATTGTTGGATTTCGGAGAGCAGAGTGGAGCGTGACATTGACCGGATCCGTTGACTATATTGTTAGAATTCGGAGAACGGAGTGGAGTGCTACATTCACCGGATCCGTTGACCAAAGCGGTGAGCCGCATTGGGATTCTCGCCATTTTGAACGACCCATTGCTGCCTGCCACGTGTCACCACGTAGGAAGGTTGCGATCCTGGCAATTAATTCTCCAGAAAACGCGACTTGCCAGCACCTTCTCCGGAATCGACACATGTTTGCTATGATTGCCTCGCCTTTTCGATGCACTGCTTCTCTCTGGCATCAATGACCTTTATAAAAGCCATTTGGCAATTCGAATTTTCCCACTCCTTTGTTTCTTAGAAAATCCTAAGTCATCGTCTCTCCTTCTGCTCTGCTCCCACGGCGCCTCCCATTAGCGAGATTTCTTCAGTCATTTCTCGCGATGAGGTGAGGGAACTCTACATTCAATACAACATCCCACCTCACATTGTGTTCGTGATTCCTGGGGAGCTGGACAGGGCATGCTCTGCTCTGGCTAGCCACATGATTGTCTACGAGGCTCACCTACGAAGTGGGCTTCGTCTCCCAATAGCGGAGGAGCTTCTCCACATTTTTACAGGGTTTTGCGTCCCATCGTATGGCTCCATGCGAACGTCGTGCATTATCTTTGCTCTCTGTGCATATTCGTCCGCCATCATTCGTGGTTGCTAACGGTGGAGGTTGTCAGGGTTATATTCCAGTTCACCCAGAGTGGGGATTGGATTTCGCTATCTCTGCATGAGCTACGCATTAGTAGCGTAATTTATGAATCAGTCAAAAACTGGAAGGATCGATTCTTTTTCACCTGAGTGGCTGATGGTAGGCCCCTGTCCTAGGACTGGGGTAAGGTTCTAGCATCTTCACCAAGAACCCACCAAGAAGGAGGTGGAGGCTGTGGAGCCATTGCTACAACTGGTGATGTAGCATCTATCTGAATTTAAGAGGGATCACCTGGTATTTAGGGAGGAGGCCAGGAGAGCTCGTTGGGGCACTCCCTCAATGGTTCACAAGTTCAAGGCCCCACCACCGGCGGCCTCGTAGCTCAAAAGGAAGGCTGGTGCTCTCACCATTAGAGACTCTCCCAGCAGCCCCAGGAAGAAGAGGGCTACGCTAGCTGAGCCATCTTCCTCGTCTTCTATCGACACAGACTACTGTATTACCGGTCGACTGGATGGTGTTGGGGAACGTTCCATGGTGGAGATCCCTGCAATCATCTCAGATGTGGGAGTTGCTGAGGAAGTGATCGTCGGGGAGTTCACTGTCACACCGTCGCTGCTGAGTGATTTGGTGGCTCCAGTGGAGTTGGTGCTTGACGCCGATGGACTAGTGGAGCCAGCCGTTGAGCTGATTGCAAAGTCATTAGAGACCGGTGAGGTCAGTTTCTCTATTGCTCCTCCTCCGGAAGCCACGGGAAACTTTGGAGTTGCTCCTGCGGAGGCTTCTCCTGGTGCTGCAGGGGGAGAGAGGATCACTCTGGAGGTGGTCCCTGTAGCTGCCTTACTTCGCCTTTTGACTAGTCGGTCGTGGGAGCTCTCGTCGCAGAGCTCAGGGTCATAGGGACTAGCGAGGAGAAGGAAGCCGCACATGCTTTTTACGATAAGTTCTCGAAAGATGTTTTTTCTTTCTCCCAACTCTCTTGGCTTGGGTTGACCTGCCTTTGTTTTCGTGTTGCTGTCATTGTAGGACAAGAGAACCCTTGGCGCAATCTCCAAAGGCTTGCGCCAAAGGAATACGATGATTGTGGAAAGGGAGAAGGAAATCCTCCGGATGGCAGAGCACCTAAGTCGCTTCGGCGTTATCGCCATTGAAGCCGAGAAAGACAAGGGCGAGAGCGTCTCGTAAGCCTTGAGACTAGAAGAGGAAAACGCCACCCTCAAGAAAGAGTTGGCTGAATTAAGAGAGAGGCTGGGGAGCTTAGAGGCTCGAGCTTCCAAGGCTGAGCATCAAACCGATGAGTTCAGCTGGAAGGTCACCATGCTTGAGGCCGAGATGTTTGTCTGCCTTCGCCCCGATGAGGTGAGCGCGCTGCTGAGATCAAGGATTTTGGAGGGCATCAACCTCAGCAGGGGGATTGTCACCCTAGTATTGCCTGACTTCCTCGTGGGCGTTCTCGATCCTCTAAATAGTGCGGCTATGGAATAAGAGAACTTAGTGGACTACTCCAGTGTCGGAAGGGAGTGTCGCCCCCCAAGTGGTCCCGCGTCCTGAACATGGACTTTGTATTTTTGCTCTTCATTGTACTTGTAAAGAACACTTTGTTAATAAAGAGCTTGTTTTATTACAACATCGAGTACCATGACTTTGCCCGGATTTCTTTTCATTTTTCCTTTTTTATTTTTCTTTTCGCACTTGCTGGTCATTTGGCTTTTTGCATTTTGGGCATACTGGTTGGTTGTACCAGAGTTTTGACTGTCACAATCTAGTCATTCAAAGATGTGACGCCCGTCTTTGTGTTCAACAAGCAGGTTCAATCAGGTAAAGACACGTTTTGTTTTTTAACAGTAAACGACGTGACCCTTCGAATCCAGGTGTGACACCGTTTCAAGCGGGAAATTTTTCCTATATCACTGTGACGCTCTTAGCGGTTCGCTTCATAGCTCTGCCTCATATCCTCTCTACCTTCGTCATGGCTGATAAGAATATCATCGATATCCCCACTTTGCTTGGCTTCAAGATTGAGGTGTTTCCTCCTCCTTGGCCAAGATCCTCCTCTGATGAGGAGAGTACCGATGAAAGTTCACATTCTGAGAGCAGCGAAGGGGGTTCCGATAATGAGGATGAGGACGAGGAGTAGAATCATCTAGGCCTCCCTTGTCTCTATCCCCAAGGTGCCCCGAGAGCCACCCCATCTCAAGAACTTGCTGGCCCTTTTCGTCAGGTATGTCTTCGTTGGTAGTTTCCCATTGATAACTCCCTTTTCCGCTTTCCCCACTAGCGAGGAGGTCTCATGAGGTAGAGGAGTTACTATCTTTATAGGTATTTGTATAATGTAGGCTCAAGCTGATCACGTGGCTAAAGATGTGGGACGCTGTGCCAACGCGGCAATTGGGGAGGCGCTGCAAAGCCAAGCACGAGCCAACTACCTTGACCGGGCCTTGATAGAGTCTGAAGCTAGGTTATAGATGGTTTCTGACTCACATGCTCAAGCCATGGAGAGGATCGTGGCTCTTGCGGGTGAGTTGAGGATAAGGCTTCGCCCTGAGGAGGTAGCTCTTGCCTCGGAGGAGCGGTTTTAGGACGGGTTTGACTTCAGTAGGCGCATCGTTTTCCTGGCAGATCCCTATTTTTCGATCGAATTTTTGGATTTGAGGAACATCGGAGCCTCTCGCCGATCAGAGCTAGTCAAATATCTAGTCTTGACATATTTTATACATGTGGAGTTGTACAAAGTTTTACTTTTTGTATATGACCATTTTTTTTATTAAATGAATTGAGTTTTCGCATTATGTGGTGATGCCCATGTTATGATTATGGGTGGCTAGCCTTCTATTGGAGTATTTGTTCTTTCATACTTCATTCTGATTTATCGCCCGTCATAGATTGACTATGCTATTTCCTACTAGAGGAGATTGTCGCGCGTGGCGCTAGAGCCCCCGAAGGTTTTCTATTAGATCACGAATGGGCCACTTGGGATGGAACCAATGTTTAATTTGACTGCTTACGGGATGCTTGGCATGGGGCCAAGGTTTACTTCGACTGCTTATAGGCGGATTGGGGTGGAAACAAGATTTAATTTGATCGTTGATGGGTCACTTGGATGACCAAGGTTTAACTTGACTACTTACGGGCTATTTGGTATAGAACCAAGGTATAAGCGTAAGCGAGAAAAAATCCGCCTGACTAAGGGACAGTTTAGGCCATTTATTTTTTTATACAACTTGCAAGCAAACATTCATATGGAGACAAGAGAAAAGAAAAAAGCAGAGAACATAGCAACATGCAGATGCAAAAGGGAAAAGAAAATTTTTTTATTAACAATAGTATGTTTGACAAGTACGCCTTAGATCACACACATGACCTACTTGGGCCTTCATTGGTAGTAGCGCTTCAAGTGGACCGCGTTCCGTGTCCACAGAACCAACTTTTCGTTTTGTGTTCGGAGTTTGTATACTCCATTCTACAGAACAACTGAGATAAGGAATGAGCCTTCTCAATTTGGGAAAAGCATGTTTCGATTGGCAGTTTTACCTGTGGCCTTTATGTTCGGTAACACTAGATATCCAACTTCAAATTGCCATGCTTTTACTTTCTTATTATAATAACGAGCGATTCATTGTTGGTAGGCAGTTGTGAGCATTCTGACCACGCCGCGAGCTTCCTCTACCAAGTCTAGGTGTTCCTTGATCTTTTGATATTTAGTAAGCGAGTCGAAGGCTTCGACTCTATAATTTGGGAGCCTGATCTCGACCGAGATCACAGCCTTAGTCCCATAGTAGAGGCTGAAAGGTGTTTTGCGAGTTGATTCCTTGGAAGTTGTCCGATATAACCATAACACAGAGGACTGTTTGTCAACCCAAGAGCCCCTTGCATTCTCCAACTTTGTCTTTAGACCGTGCAGAAGCGTCTGATTGATGACTTCCACCTGCCCTAGGGGTACGTTACCGAAGTGTGGACCGATTTGATGTCCAGACTAGTGCAATACTTTGTGAAGTATTTTTCGAGAATTGAGTTTTGTTGTCAGTTACAGTGACCTCGGAAATTCCAAATCTACTGATTATGCTCTGGTAGACAAATTCCATGGCATTATGCTTGCTGATCTTGGCCAACGGGGTAGTTTTAACCCATTTAGTGAAGTAGTCTATGCCCGTAATGATAAATTTTCTCTATCCGGTTGTAATGAAAAACAGGTTGAAAATATCAAGCCCTAATTATGCGAAAGGTCAAGGTGCTTGGAGGGATCTTAACTTCGGCGGCGGTTGCTGATGAAGATTGCCTTAGAGTCGACAATTCTCACACTTTTTTACAAATTTTAGGGCATCATTTTTCATCTTTGGCCAGCAATATCCCTGGCACATAACTTTAAACACTGGATCCTTGTCACCAATATGTGATCCACATATCCCGATATGGACTTCGCTCAAAGCGTAGTTGATCTCCTCAGGGGTAAGACACCAAAGGCACGGAGTCGAGTATCCTTGGTTATATAGTCTTCCGTCAACTATGGTGTACCAGTCGGTCATCCTTTTGATTCGCTTAGCCTCATCCACGCTTTCTGGCAGAGTACCATTTGCTAGATACCTCCAGTACGGCGTCATCCAACTTTTGTCGTCAGAGACCTGCATCGCTTCTTGTTCCTCTACACTGGAAGTTCTTAAAACTTCCTGCATGTCCTTCGTGTACTGCTCTCAATCTTCGACCGTTGCCGCTCTAGCGAGCTAGTTGGCGCTCTAGTTTTCAGTCCTAGACATGGACCAAGTTTAGCTTTTCAAACCACTGGTTTGTGTCCTTCACTTTAGCTAGATATTTAGCCAGGAGTGGGTTGCATGCTTTGAAGCTTCCATTGATCTGGTTGAAGACTAGTTCTAACTCGCTTTAGACTATCAAACGCTTAGTAGGGCACTCTTTGGCTAGTCGCAATCTGGCTAATAGGGTCTCGTACTTGACAACATTATTGGTGGCCAAAAAATCGAGTTTTAGAGAGTACCTCACCTAAAACCCGTATAGGGTGCTTAGGACCTCTTCGGTACCATTGCCTGAATTGGTAGACAAATTGTCTACATTGAGGACCCATTCCGGCTCTTCTGGGTGATGATCTGTGTCTTCAGCGTGGCGCTCATCGGCGATCCGGATTGTACTCTTGACGAGAAGTCAGTCAGTGCCTGCCATTTGATTGTTGGCCTGAGTCAGAATTCGATGTCGAAATCTCCTAATTTGATGGTCCACTTAACAAGTCGTCCTGAAATATTAGGTTTCTGATGGGTGCCTTTTAATAGCTGGTCGGTTAGGATGACTACGCGATGAGCCAGAAAATATGGTCTACACTTTCGGGCCAAGTAAACAAGTGCCAGAACGAGCTTCTCAGCGCATGGGTAGCATGTTTTAGCGCTGGTCAACATTTTTACTTGCATAGTAGACCGGCCATTGCGGGTCAGAATCCTGGTGTATTGGAACCGAGCTAAGAGCCGCCTTTGATGCTGCTAGGTAGAGGTACAACTCTTCTCCATCTCTTGGCGACATCAGCAACGGTAGATTGGCTAAGTACTACTTCAGTTCGTCGAAGGCAGCCTGGCAGTTTGCCGTCTACTGAAATCCATTTGCCTTTGTTCCCCTCAGAGCCTTGAAGAAAGATTGATATTTGTCTCCCGACTTAGCCAAGAAGTGAAAAAGAGCTACTAGTCTTTCGGTTAGCTTCTGGACGTCCTTAACATTCCGCGACGGAGTTATATTTGTGAGGGCCTTAATCTTCTTGGGGTTTGTCTCAATCCCTCGTTGAAAGATGATGAATCCTAAGAATTTTTCTGAGGACACTCCGAAGACATACTTTGACTTGTTGAACTTCATCTGGTATGTCTAGAGTATCTCGAAGGCTCAGCCAGATCGCAAATATGGTCATTGGTGGTCTTGCTTTTAACGAGAATATCATCCACATGCACCTCCATATTGCGGCCAATCTGCTTCTTAAATATTTTGTTCACGAACCTTTGGTAGGTTATGCCCGTGTTCTTCAGACCAAAAGGAACAACTTTGTAGCAATAAGTGCCTTGATCGGTTATAAATGAGGTGTGCTCCTCGTCCTCTAGGCTTATCTTGATCTGGTTGTAATCTGAGTACACGTCCTTGAAACTTAGTATCTCGTTACCAGAAGTGGAGTCCACCAACAAGTCGATCTTGGGCAAAGGGATGCTATCTTTTGAACAGGTTTTGTTGACGTCGGTCAAGTTGACGCATATCCGCATTTTTTCACTACTTTCCTTGACCAAGATAATATTGGAAAGCCAATTCGGATAGTAAACCTCCCTGATGAACTCGGCGTCCAGCAGCTCTTTCATCACTTGAACTCGTTCCGTCTCAAGAAGCTTATCAATTCATCGTGTAGGGATACAATGAGGGAGCTCTCTATCTGTATGCATTTTTTCGGGTTATCCGGATTCAGCGGCACAAGATTGGTGGCCTCATCCGATTGCGCCCGCTATAGGATTGTTTTGTTTCGATGGTCCAACTCTTTCGCCGGCCTTTCACTGTTGCTTGTGGCTATCTGTGATCTGCAATATGTTCGTCTGGTCACTTTACCACTCAACACTTCACCGATACTGCATGCTATTGAAACTTTTATTTTCGAGTGCGGGATTGAAGTTACAGCTCCGAATGCCGCTAGGCATGGTCAGCCTAGGATGACGTTGTATACAAAGGGTAGGTTGACAATCTGGAAAGTGAGTGTGCAACTCATCAATTTGGGGTACATGCCTAAGGTAACTTCTAACTGTATTGTCTCTTAGACGGTTACAAGTTCGTTATCTAGGCTATACAGCGTTCCTTCAGCCAGTTTGAGTTGATTTTTTTTTAGCCCTAGCTTAAATAATGCATTGTGGTAAAGCAAAGCCCTTGAACTTCTATTATCGAAAAAAACTTGTTTAAGTTGTTAATCAACAATACCATATGAAACAAGCGCAGATACAATCAGGGAATCAGTGTGTGGAAAAATTACATGTGTCACGTCATTATCGCTAAAACCAATGACATTTTCCTCCACCCTTTGTTTCTTGTGCCTAACTTGCCTCTCTTGGTGATTTGTCTGGGAGGCTTTGGGAGGCCTGGTGGTCACCATGTTGATCACACCAGCTGTGACCCGGTTCCTTAGGAACTCGGTGAGTTGTTTCCTTCGAATCAGGTCCTCAATTTCTCGTTGAAGTGTCTTACATTCTTCCGGGGTGTGTCCCGGAGTTTGATGAAAATCGCAATACTTCGTTGGATCTCCTCTCTCTGTATTCTTCAGTGACTTTGGCTACTTAATAAACTTTTCTCCATGGATCTGCATGAGTACATTTGCCCGTGGGTCGTTCAGCGGAGTCAGGTCAACAAGCCTGTACTCCCTCTGCGCAGGTGGCCCATTCCTGCATTGCTTTCTACGGGGCATGTCACCGCCCCCGTTCTTCCTCTTTCCCTCTGCAGGGAAACTGTGACGCTGGTCAGTCCTCTCCGAATGCTTTGCTTCATTGGCCTATTCAGCAGCCACGTAGGCTCGAGTAATGGCTTCCACTTATCGAAAGGTTTGCGAATTTTTGTGGGTCGGGTACTTGAATAAGTAACGAGGCCCTAGTGCAGAGATGAAGCCGCCGAACTTCATCTCTTCGGTGACCTTGGGGATTCTTCGAGTTTCAGCTGTAAACCGCTCCAGGAATTTTCTTAGGTTCTTACCCTGCGTTTGCTTGATATAGATAAGGTGCCACGGTTGCCTCTTTTTCCAACAGTTGAAAACGTATTAGGTTAGGAAGAGACTAGTAAGGTCCCAAAATTTCGGATCGAGTTCAAAGAAAGCCGATAGAACCAGAGTTAAGAATCTCCCTTCAAGGAGAGGAAAAATATCGGCACATTGACACCTCCTCCATGCTCTGGAAGCTTAGAAAGGTGTGGAAATGATCAAAGTGATTCATGGGATTAGTGCTCCCATCATTGGGATCTAGGGCCGGCCTCTTAAACTTGGTCGGCATTGGGATCTCCATGGTAAAGGGAGATCTCTTTGGATCAGCTATGTTCTCATTGTCATCCTTGAATATGCGATTTCAGATTTTCTCGACCTTTTCCTCCACTTGGAAGGAGTTTCCAGATCTTTTAAAGTTGAGGTAAGTTCTCAACTCCGTTCATTTTGTAATACAACGCGTTGTCGGTCGCTTGCTATCGCTTGTTGACCTAATGATCTGACAGGCTCCCTCCTACGTGGGAGGCTTCTGTTCAACCTGAGAATATCGGGGGTTTATTCTTTCGCGACTCTCTTTCGGAGTCCCACGGTTCAAGCGCCCCTCAAGCCTTAAATTGCTCTAGGTGTTGGGGCTGTTGGGATGTGAGAGTTGCCTGACCTTGATATCTTTTTGGTCGACCTCTTCTTCCTTTGACCTCCTTGTCTGGAGGCCGGTATGGGGGTAGAGGAGGACTGAGCCCCCTACTTCTTTTTGCCCTCACATGTGCAGAGACTTTGGGGCATTTGAAATATTCTGTTCATCTGCTCCACCATGGCCAGAAAAATTGGGGCAGCTTGCTCTCCGGTTTGACTATCGGCTGATTGGTCATGGTCGAGAGAGGCAGCCTCTCTAACGGGAATGCTTGCTTGAGCCCTAGTGTTCACAATGATGTTGATTTGGGAGATGTGGTTGGTTGGCTTTTAGTTGGCTTTCCAACAAATAGCGCCAATGATGCGTCCTAGATCCAAACTTCGAACGGGTTCGGGTCGAGCTATCTATTGGATTCTGGTCTTCATCCACTGAGTTTAAGATCTGCACACCATAACTATAAACAAGAAGTCTGGTGATGGTAGGATTTGATCCCACTGAAAATACTCTAATATTCAAGTCAGTAAATAGCCTTCTGAGGATGAGAAGAAAAAATACAGTGAATGTAAAGATGGATGCTGAGAGTGTGTTTGAAAACGATAGTGGGAGGCGCACTCATGGAGACAGTGGCTTTTATTGTATATGCTTGTAAGAAGCAGTTCTTTTCAGTACTAAGCTCATTGGGAGCCAGTAGCAGAGTGAGAGAAAGAGCGTTGAGATGCCTGAGAACTTGAAGGGCATTCGTTTGCTTGGGTATGTGAATGAGCGTTTTTTGGTATGCCAGAGAGAGTTTTTTGTGTGTTTCAACCTGTCTACGAAGTGAGTCTCCATTGCCTTCTGAGAGGATTGTTGCCTTCCCTGTGTGAATGCGGGTGCCATTTTCGGTCATAATGGTTAGAAAGGAGGATTGCATTCCTTTCACGCATAGTAACCGTTGAGTCAGTTTTTGAGGGTCGCGCCTAATTCAAGAGCTTTTCTTTAGAGACAAGCTTTGATTTTGAAAAATTTTCGTTACAAGAAAGATAGCCAACCGTGGAGTTGTGGAGAATCAGGACAGATGACCGTTGAGCTTAAAAAGGAACATGTAGACTGGCTTCGATCTGGTCCCCACTTACTTTGGGTTGCATCCAGCCTACTTGGAAAGTCATCCGGTCGACGGATGCGTTAACCGTTCCAGGGTTAAATGAGTCGCTACGATTTCTAGGCCGGTCCACCATAGGCGTCCCTATCAATATTATAAATCCAATCATTTTAAATTTTAGTAAAAATGATAACTCCATACGCAGCGGCAATGAAAATAAATGTGATACATTTATATATAGTATTTTGTGTAATTTTTTTAATATTAGGACCGTGCTTGGTAATTTTTTTTTTAATTTTACAAAGCCGCTTTAATATGTATATATATACATGTCAATTTACTTCCTCTCACCCAACCATAAAAAAAAAAAAAAAGAGAGAGAGAGAGAAGCAAAAATCTTATTATTTTTAAGTTTAACTTCATACGAAAATCAGCTTTGATCGATGGTGCTGGCGCAGTTTGAGCTTGTGGGTTCGTTTTAGCTTGGGCTATTTGAGCTGATGTTCAACAGCTTCCTAAATTCCATCGTTTGTTTACAAAGAAATTCACAACTGAGAAGGATATATGGCATGCTTCTTTATCAGTGCAGAAATATAAACTTCGCACTTAAACATGTTGTGGTATTCGGCAAATTTGGAGAGAGAGTTGTGTTTTTAACCGCTAGAAGTTTGATAAGATGGATAATTTCATAAGAAATAAAAATTCTCACTTCTATAAATAGAAGATTTATAAAATATTTAAGAAAGAAAGAAACAATTTTCATTCACATACAAACTAAAAAGAAAGAAATTAAGTTTAGAAAAAGGCAAAAGAAAACTATCTTAGGGGTTTTGATGAGTATGGTCAAAAACTGGCCAGCCCAATTATCAATTGGATAAGTGGCCAAATGCTTAATTTGCTAAGAGATCCAAATATCGACATCCCAATAAAAGATACCACAGAGCCCTTCAAGCAATAGCACTCAAACGCTCTAATTAAAAAGACAAAGAAGGGGATGAAAAAAATAGAGAAGAAAAATACTACTCAATCAAACGAGTGTACAAAAAGAGTATAGTCCTCCGAATGAACGCTCATCCTCATACTCTTTCAATCTTTACATTTTCTTCTTCAATATCTTTCCATATCTTTAGAAAAAGATTACAAATTTGAGTGTCAGAGAATAAAATCGAGTTTTGTATACCTCTTATATTCAATTTATTTCGTTATAGTGTGCATAATTTAGATTCAATACTATGAAGATCAGACCTCATCTCATGTTCTTTCCCCTTCACATTCTTTTATTTTGGCTATGATGTATTTTATTCGGTAAATTCAATTTCTATTATGTTACCTGAATCAACATCTTATTATTCCATGATTTTAAGTCATATTATTCAAATGCTTCAAAACTTTTAAATTATACTTTTCATAGAAAGTATGTTTTGATTTCAGTTAATTATATTCTTTCTTTCAAATAATCATAAATTTGGTATAACTCTTCTAGATTTTTTACAATGTTCAAAGCATGAAACATCAACTTCGTAGAATAAGCCAATATGATTTATGAAAACTAAAGAATAAATGAAAAATAAGGCATGAAAAAGAAAATGTATTATTTTATTGCATGATTATGTTTGAATTCATGTTTATATTTGATTCCAATTCAATTATATTGATAGGTAATATGATTAAATATCCTATCTTTTAAATTTGTCCAAAAATTGTTTGAATTCAAAGTTTTTCCTTGTATTTCTATTTTAGCATTTGATGTAACGTTTGACCATCAAATATTTATTAAGATAATTTTGTCCAATTTTTATATTTTTTGAATTTCTATCAAATTTATTTGTCAAAATGGTGGGTTCTTGTTATTTCTGATTTGTAAGGCATTCTAAACACCACGGAAGTCTTGATCTTTAAGTTTAATTTATTCTTTATTGAGTTTGTTAGAGTTTTACTTATTTAGAAATCAAAAAATAGTTTTTAGTGCTCTACCATTTGATTGGTTTGCAACCAGTATTCACATGCTAGTTATCGTTTTGACATATGATGTTACCGGCATCATCGCAGCTAATATTCCGGCGCCACTGACCCAGCCGAGAACCCGCAAAAGCTCCCGAATAGCGCAACCTCCACGAAAGTATCGGGACTAAATATGGTCATTCTTATTATTTTTATATAGCATATAGTTTGTTGGCTTTCTGTTACAAGCCATACACTACATAAATATTGTTAGGATACACTACTTATAAAGATACACGTGCACTTCTATTTGATGGATATATTGCTGGCTTCTGGTGATATTGAAGATATATAATATACAATTTCTGTTTTCCTGCCTCCTGTCCTTTCACTCACTCTCTCTTTCTCTCTCGAACTTTCCTCATTCTCTGCCATTTTCTGCTTCTTCCTGCTTGTCTTCTTTCCCTTCCAGAACTCCCCCTCCCCTTTTTCTATCTTACTCTCTGCATCGCCTGAGTGTGTGAGTAGCTAGAACAGGAACACGGTGGACTGGATCAGCCCGTTTGCATCATATTGGTGCTCTCATTGAGACTTCCATGGCTGAGGGTATGACGACAAGATACAGGGCACACGAAGAGTCCATCTCCAGTTTCATGTAGGAGTTGAGGGACCATGCAGACCGCATCTCCACCATTTCCACGACCACCGAACCGATCCAGCAAATGTTCAGTGAATTGCAACAAAGCATTACCGAGATGCGCCAAACCCTGACTTGACTGGAACGCCAATCCCTACCCACATCAAATCCGCCACTCTTGCCCACTCCATCCTCCTTTTCACTTGCCTCGGCAACACTCCCGACCCCCCAAACCATTGCTCTACTACCTGCGCCTTCCACCGACATACAAATATCTGCCTCCGTTCGCTTACCCAAATTGGAACTGTCATTCATCACCGGTGAAAATG
The DNA here is from genome assembly GCA_025585075.1 of Nepenthes mirabilis. Lineage (NCBI taxonomy): Eukaryota > Viridiplantae > Streptophyta > Magnoliopsida > Caryophyllales > Nepenthaceae > Nepenthes > Nepenthes mirabilis. The sequence continues at coordinate 5,050 of JAODPA010103104.1, read as the reverse complement.
TTATCAGGTGGCTCTTCCAAATTGAACGCTTCATCCTATTTCATGGCACTCTACCTAACCAGAAGCTGACAGTGGCCGCGTTCTACATGTCGAGTGCTGCGCTCCAGTGGTACCAATGGATGCACGCAATCGACCAATTAACCAACTGGGAGGCGTTTGCCAAAGCCCTCAAACTCTGTTTTGGGCCCTCTTCATACCTGAATCCAAAAGCTGACTAGTACAAGCTCCGACAAGGAACCACAGTGACGGTCTACATGATAGAGTTTGAGTCGTTATCAACACGAACATACGACTTATTTACCACCAATCTATTAAATTGTTTCATCTCTGGCCTTAAAGATGACATACGAAGGGAAATTCTTTTGTTGAAGCCACCAACTTTACCAGATGCAATCGGGATGGCTAAATTGGTGGAGGAAAAACTGAAGGCCTGTTGACCGAGTTGGCCACGCTCTTGCATACGCAGGCCTATCAACAATCCTGCACCGGTGACAGTAAAACCCCTTTTCTCTCCACTACCCAAAAAAAAATTGACCCCATCTGAAAGGGTTGCTCGCCAAGCCCGAGGTTTGTGTTTCAATTGTGAGGAGAAATTTGTCCCTGGCCATCGTTGTAGTCCACCCAAATTTCTGTGTATGTTGGCTGAAGAGGAGGGAGGTGCCTTGCGTGGGCTTCAGATTTTGGAAGCGGGTTCTGAGGAACCATATTACGTGGCTGACCACCTCCACGAAACTGACCCAAATTCTCTTCCTCCAGAATCATTTCCAACTATCTCTCTTCATGCATTAGAAGGGCATTTTGTTCCCTCCACCTTACGATTGCAAGGCACCATCTCTGGACAGCCTGTGGTCATACTAGTGGACAGCGGTTCCACTCATAATTTTCTACAGACACGCATAGCCAAGTATTTTGGCCTTCCAATCAAACCTTCCCATCACCTTAATGTCACCGTGGGAAATGGAGCTTCCTTGAGATGTGAAGGACTATGTACCACAGAGGGGGTCACCTTAGGACAAGCTTGCTTTGCTATTGACCTTTATTTGCTGCCCATTTATGGGGCTGATCTGGTATTTGGAGTCTAATGGCTGGCCACAATTGGCCTGGTGGTATTTGATTATCAATCCCTCTGGATGAGTTTCGATCACGCAGGTACGAAGCTTACTTTACATGGCTTGCCTCTGGCAACTGTCACCACTATGACATTGGGACAATTGAAAAGGGATAAATCCACCCAATCAGTGGCCTCCTATTTTCAGCTTACTATTCTGCCTCTGGAAGATCTCTCCCAGACTACTTCCCTACTGGATTCCTCCAAACTTCCATCAATCATAGACCCACAAATTATCCAAACACTCAACCAAATCCTCAACTCTTTCGCCGACATCTTTGAACTTCCACACGGCCTACCACCCAAACGCTCCACCGATCATCGCATTCCTCTCAAACCACAAACTGAACCTGTGAACGTCAAGCCCTATCGCTATCCACATTTCCAAAAGACGAATATGGAGCAGCTGATTAGTGAAATGCTTGCTGAAGGAATAATTCAGCCGAGTACCAGCCCTTTCTCCTCTCCAGTTTTGTTGGTAAAGAAAAAGGATAGTAGTTGGCGCTTTTGTGTAGACTATCGTACTCTTAATGCGATCACCATCAAAGATCAGTTTCCCATACCCACCGTGGATGAGCTACTTGATGAGTTACACGAGGCCCATATATTCTCGAAGTTAGATTTGCGATCTGGATACCACCAGATCAGAGTACACTCTGCCGACATCCACAAGATAGCTTTTCGAACTCATGAGGGTCACTATGACTTCTCAGTAATGCCTTCTGGCCTTTCCAATGCCCCATCCACCTTCCAGTCTGAAATGAATTACATTTTCCGTTCTGTTCTCCGGAAGTTTGTGCTCGTGTTATTTGATGACATATTGATTTATAGTCCTACCTGGGAACAACATTATGATAATTTGGTTTGGGTCCTCCAGATCCTGCGGGACCCGGTTTTCTATGTTAAGCTCAACAAGTGTGAGTTTGGGCAAACGTCGATCGCTTATCTGGGGCACATCGTCTCAGTACAAGGGGTCGAGGTCGATCCTGCCAAATTTATGGCGGTACAACGTTGGCTAGCACCCACCACTGTCAAACAGCTGCGGGGATTCTTGGGCTTGGCCGGGTATTACCGCCAGTTTGTCGCCCGGTACGCCCAAATAGCTATGCCGCTCACTCAGTTATTGAGGAAGGATGCCTTTGTTTGGACCGCCGAAGCCACAGTAGCCTTCAATACCCTCAAAACGGCCCTCACAACTACTCCCGTCCTGACCCTACCCGACTTCTCCAAACCATTCACCATCCAAACCAATGCATCTGGGAATGGCATTGGTGCTGTGTTACTCCAAGCTGGACACCCAGTTGCTTACTTCAACAAACAGCTCAGTTTCCGACTACACGATGCCTCTACTTACATCTGCGAGCTTTGTGCTATCTCTGAGGCCGTCAAGAAATGGCAACCATATTTGCTAGGAACAAAATTTGTTCATACAAACTGATCACTTGCCCCTCAAGGTCCTCTTAAACCAAACCATTCACACTCCCGAGCGGCAACAGTAGATTACTAAATTGCTGGGCTATGATTTTGCGATCACTTACAAGCCTGGCAGGGAAATTTGCCCAGCAGATGCCCTTTCTCGACTACCAGAGGGCTCCTATCATGCCCTCTACGCCTCCTCCCGCCCTATAGTGACATTGATTTCTGCCCTCCGCCATTTTTACACCAGAAATTTCGCTTCAGCCGACCTATTGGCTGCCATACAGGACCTATTGGCTGACATTGTTTTTGTTCAGGAGATCTGTCACCTGCACGGTATGCCGTCCGAGATTGTTTCGAACCGTGACCCTGTCTTCATGAGCAAATTCTGGACAGAGTTTTTTAGATTATAAGGTACCACATTAAGCCGTAGCAGCTCCTACCATCCTCAAACGGATGGCCAAACCAAGGTTGTCAACCGTTGTCTCGAAGATTATCTCCACTGCTTTGTGTCAGACCATCCGACTACCTGGGTCCGATTTTTACCTTGGGCAGAATTGAGTTATAACACCATGTGGCATTCCTCTACCAAGATGATTCCTTTAGAGGTCGTCTATGGCATTTCCCCACCTTCCTTAGTCGAGTACCTTCACGACAGTTCCCCAGTAGCTGCCATGGAAGATCTACTCACATCCCGGGCTTCATTGCTCGCCCGGCTTAAGGCCAATCTGCAAAGAGCTCAACTATGCATGAAGAATCAAGCTGATGCCCACCGCTCAGAAAAGAAATTTCAGCTGGGAGACTGGGTTTACATCAAGCTTTTGCCCTATCGTCAATCAACGGTCGCTCACCGGCAATCCAACAAATTGGCCAAAAGGTATTATGGACCTCTCCGTATTACCAAAAAAATTGGTCCCGTAGCTTACCGACTGGCTCTCCACGACTATTCCCGGATTCACAATGTCTTCCACGTTTCCTTGTTTAAACGTGGCCCTACTAATGGCCCCAGCCAGCCGATCACATTTTCACCTGATGCTAGGGGTACTCAACCCCTCTTATCTCCATCCCATATTATTTGTTTTCGTAAAGTGCTCCAGCGTAGTGTCTTCGTTCCTCAACTCTTTATCTAGTGGCACTCCCAAACTGCTGACGATGCCACGTGGGAATCGGCCGTAGACTTTATGAAAGATTTTCCTTCTTTCAACCTTGAGGACAAGGTGGTGTTCGATGAGGAGGGTAATGTTACCGGCCTCATCGCAGTTGATATTTCGGCACCACCGACCCAGTCGAGAACCCGCAAAAGCTCCCGAATAGCGAAACCTCCACGAAAGTATCGGGACTATATATAGTCATTCTTATTATTTTTATATAGCATATAATTTGTCGGCTTTCTGTTATAAGCCATACACTGCATAAATATTATTAGGATACACTGCTTATAAGGATACACGTACACTTCTATTTCTTCTGTTTAATGGATATATTGCTAGCTTCTGGTGATATTGAGGATATACAATATACAATTTCTGTTTTCTTGCCTCCTGTCCTCTCACACACTCTCTCTTTTTCTCTAGAACTTTCCTCCTTCTCTGCTATTTTCTGCTTCTTCTTGCTCATCTTCTTCCCCTTCCAAAACTCCCCCTCCCCTTTTTCTATCTTACTCTCTGCATCGCCTGAGTGTGTGAGTAACTAGAACAGGAACACGGTGGACTGGATCGGCCGGTTTGCATCATATTACATCATGTTTGAATGCTAGACTCAAATATTGTTATTCAAGTCATGGACTTGTTTATATTTTTGGGGATTTCGATCCCATATCTTTGATCTTTGAGTTTGAGTTTGAAATTACTTATTTTGACTCACAAGTATGGATATGAGTGAAGAGATTATATAAAAATATTACGATATCAAAGAATATAAAACTTATGGCAATATAATATAGCCTATAGTTTTTTATATTGATTTTTGTATCCTGATAGATGTTGTGGTCATGTTAATTGTGGTTGGATGTTTATATCCATGTGACTATCATATTGCAATATTTGTTGACGATCGCTGAGAGATATCAAATCTTATCACATATCATATGAGTTGATTGTTTATTACTGTATTACCATGTAAGTTGTTTGTGTGACACCTCATACCATGTAAGTTAGCATTGTCATGTGAGTTGATTGCATGGATGATTATGAGATGTTACGGGTTTCGTGTTATTTACACAATTAGGCAGGGGAGTAAATATGATAGCCTTTTGTCGATGACGAATAAGAGCCATAGGAGATTATTGGTAAATCTCTTGAGTATATGGCTTCAATTGTGATAAGATGTTTAGATCACATCTTCTTACATATTATGTATGAATCTTGAATTTCATCGTTTATATTGTCGGTTGACATATTTTTAGGAATATGGATGAAGCCTCTGTTCATATCCTTTGTGTTGTCATTTTGGTATATCTTTTGAATGTACAATTAATATCTCAAGCCTTTTTATTCTAGATTATTTTATATTAAATTATATTAATAT
>JAODPA010103093.1:0-20872 GCA_025585075.1 Nepenthes mirabilis | reverse complement strand
GGTCTCCAAAGAGCTTGTGATGAGTAAAGTTGGTCCTTGCCAAGGGTAGTTCAGGAAGAGTTATTCCATGCTTGTAAAGGAATATCTCGACACACAAAGCTCTCTCTACATGTAACTTTTTTTAAAAAAAAATTAAATAATTTTAAATTTATTATACCTAATTTTGCCTTGTATCATATATAACAGATCATTCCCACAATTCGAACAAGCTACCTTTTGATCACATCATAATTCTATCGATTACATTAACTTTAATCAATACTCGTGGATGAGTAGATTTCATATCAAAGCTTGTATGGTGTTCAGAAGCCTCTATATGAGTTGCTCAACCAAGGGTTGCAATTCTAACGTTGCATTATATCACATCACTTCGAATCAAATTTCATTATATCACGCATCTAATTTAGATGTAATATACAATCAATTTAATTATGAAATCATGAATTGTCATTAGCTTGTGTGAGGACCAACAAAAAATGTCTTGGGTTTGAGACGACTGAGTGTGTTTCTTTCAATAAGCTCGACGATCTCTTTTTACAATGGATTGTCTCTTCCTCGTCGTAAATTTACCCCTTCATTTAGGAAGTTCTTCACGTAATTCTTAACACATCCAATTTGATCTTGCTCTGTCAACTTGGCATTCAAACAATTTGTGTGTTTCTGGGTGGATTTGTAAACGCATCAAACTGTTACTCAGATTGAATGTAAAGTCAGCAGCACAGTAAGAAAAAGGGAGGGGAGAAGAGAGATGGAAAAGAGGTCAATTCAATTCTGCTGGAAAGTAAAGAAGGGAAAAAAGTGAGGATGAAGAGAGCACATCAAGCCTGAAAAGTAACACAAGACGTTTGACCCAACTCATCAAATTAAGTCAGTGTATGCGACTCATTCAAATTAAGATATACTGGCAGAATGTGGGATGGGCTAACGTGTTGTATGTCGAGTTGTTTCTTCGGCCATCGGTACCAGCAGATCAAAATTAATATGATTATCATTTTAGAGATAATTAGATAAAAGATATGAGAATGATAAAATCTCAGAAAATTAGATCATTTTTAATTACTATTTATTGAAGAAATCATTTACTCATATCTAAGTTTCTTTGAATATTTCATGTTTGATCTCACCAGTATCAAACACAGACAAACACTATCTTATAATTAGTGATATAATACGTCATAAAATCTTTCCTTAATATTTTTATCATCCACTGGACGTGTTTTTTGAAGGCCTCGCTTTTCTCTAAAAGATATACGTGGGACATATCTCAGAAGTTGCTCAAAAAATGCCCCCCAAAACGCCCATTCTCATAACATAAACACAGTTTTCATGATGTGACGGCTGCGTTCAGTTTCTTTAAAAAAAAAATACAAACCCGTTTTTATGTAGTCGGTCTTCTTCAACCATATTTTTCCTAAAGACTGTTTACATAAGTGGGACACATTAAACATACACTATTGCGTTCTAGATTTGCCATTGACCATCTTTATAAGTGTGGACTCTACAAAAATAAAAATAGATGGACAAAAAATTAAAAAGATCTGGATATTTTTTTACAATATCTGATATGATAATTAAGTCATGTAAAGCTCGTTGGAAGCTTTGTTCAGACCATTTAGTTAATGAGTCTAATAATTCAACTGGGCACCTTTTTTTGTTGGGGGTAGTATCCAACTCGACTTAATCTTTTTTCTTTAAATAATAAACCAAGCTATTTGAGCTAACTTATCAAATTATGATTTTTTTTCTTGTAGTTTACATCCATTTTCTTAAGATTTCGATCAAACTATTATATTAACACAAACAGTTCATGGATAAAAATTGAGTAATTTGGGAGTATGAACTGTTAGCTTTTGGACGTGAGATATCCATTTTAATCATCATGGATGTATTTGATAAATTGATACCTATAAAAGAATTAGTGTTGGATTTATTGAATACTTAATAATTCATACAAATATTAGTCTTTTGGGATCTTTAGAAAACTAATTTTATAAATTTTATAGAGATGAAAAAGATAAGTACAGATGAATAATATATAATGACGATTAAAAAAAATTTTTTTTTTTTGGTGCTAAATTAATGTATTTAAAAGAATAAATTGTTTCAGTTCAATACTATCGAGGAGGACAGAAGCTCATTCAACTTGGATAATGAAGTTTAACCAGCAAAATACAGGCCTAACCTTAGACTCATTGAATCAACATAGACAAAGCTTAAGTAACATAATCAAATCAACTCATTCCTACATACGTAGGAAGTTTTAGAGGCCTAACTCAGTATACTATTTGATTAAACATTAGAGACAGTACCATGCTAGATATTGCAGAGAGCAGGAGGACTATTTACATGCTTAGTAATGAAGCTTTCCTTAATGCCTTAAAGATTATCCAAGCAAGAGTTGGGGGGGAGGGGGGGATACAATTAATCATTTGTTAGGGATGAATATATAATTTCTCTTACTTAGGCCCTAAACTGAACGAGTTCAGGCTAAAAAGCTTTTCTAAACTGAATCCATTCTAAAATCTTAACAAGGGCTTTGCTCCAGTTGAAGCCAGAATAAATTTTAGAAAAATATAAAAAAAAATTAGCCAAAAATTCATATGCTCAGGCAAGCCATTATTCATACTCTTTGCGTATTATTTGTACAAAAAAATGACTGGCCATCAACACACTAGCCCACCAACCAAAAAAATAAGAAAAAAATAACTATTTTTGTATCTGTTCTCCACATATTTTTGGTAAAATGGAATACATATGGAGTACAAGTATTGTTGTTCTTTTATCAAACCCCATCGACAACCACATTTAAACCTTATTTTTTGATTTATAATGCTAATAATCAATAAAGAAGACGAAAATTAGACTCAAATCCGCGTCATATAAAATTCATAAAAGATAACTACACTACCCTTCCGCCTCCGCCACATTCATACCTTCATCTACTCGTCTCAGCATCTCAGATCAGCAATTCCATGACAAATGACTACCCCAATTTTCTTCTTTTAAACATAATGGCACATGCAGAGGAGCAGTATATGGGGACTAAAATCCACTGGTGGGTCCTAGATACTGTCCTACCGATGCGATCATCAATCCCTCAAGTGGGCCATGTTTGACGAATCTAATTTTCATTATATATAAACATGCGGCAAATTACATGAGAAAGCTTGTCGCACGTCAGGGTACTGGGGCCCTTAGCCGTGGGGGTAGGGTACAAGGGATTCGCTCCAGCTGTTATTGGCAAAGCCTTAAAGCCGTAGGGGGGGGGGGGGGCCGTCTCAATCAAAAGCAGTCGGGACTTAATGATCATGTTTCTCCAACTTTTTCAAGGGTTCATAATTCATCATCAATGGCATCTCCAGGCACCAGTATTATGGGGCTTCCACAGAGAAACAGGACTCATCTCTCTCATTGCCCACCACCACCGAGTTCTCTATCTACCCTTCTTTTCGACCTGCCTTTTGTTGTCTAACTTAACGTCTAATAAATCATCTAATAAAATTGCGATTCACTATCTGGGTTGTATAACATTTAGATACACTTTAACTACTTTGAGTTAGGCCTATGATATGTGCTTGAGATTTTGATTGTCATCCGGCAACATCAAATCAGATTTACAGACAATTTAACTCAAATCTTATACATCATAACAATTAATAAAATATAATAAAATATAAAATTTACTCCCTATTATATTATTCGATACTCAAGTCAAATTTTTCTACAAAAATAAAAGATTAATAGGGATTGGGGCTCAATGAAATGTAAGAGAAAGAGTGCATTTAGATTGGAGGACATTCGTGATTATAGATGAATGTGAATTTTTTCCGCAACTAGAGCTCAGTGCTTGCATCTTTGCCTCTTTGGACCACCTTCAATTGAGAAAAGTTGGCATATTTATAGTCTAGCTGCCAATAAACATATTTTTTTAGAATTTACATGACTTTGATTGAAGCATTATATTGATTAGAATCCAACCATTGAATAATCTTGTAACGATTTAATATTTAATATTTATCATTTAGTAGCTAATTATCCATCAATTTATATAACTATTCATTAAAATTTAATGTTAGAATCAATATTTTATCAAGCTATTAATTACCTCAGTCTTTAATGTTTCTAACCATTAATTTTAGTTCAGTTCATTTATCTATAAACAAAGCCGTGAGCCAAGCTCAAAACTGTGAATATGTTCCAGAGATGGTCCATCGGGACTTAGACCAAGATAGGGACGACATTCTAATAAGACAGCAGCACAAATTTCAAAATCTTTGGCAGTTCTTGTTACACCATGTAAGTTCGAAAATGATCCTGCTATAGCCCTTGAGTTAAAAATAAATAAAATTNCTACTGGGTAAAATGGAAGGTTCCAAACTCTTAATTGAATTTGAGTGTTGATATAATCCTTCTAATCAATTAAAAACTAAATAAATAATTAATTAAAATTATATCAATTAATTTAAATGATTATTAATCCTAACCGTTGAAGCTTTTTTACTAGAAAGACCATGACAACTCTCCCGAATCTCATCAATTACATTGCCACCTCTGATGTGACTAGGGATCTTAAATGGTCACCCAAAAGTCACGAGCTTACCTGGTCCCAAAATTATTATATCATGCAATGTTTTCCTCTGCATCCCTTTGACCTCTTTAGAGATTCCGATGCGGAGCATAAATTCAAGGCACATATTTGCAACTGCCCAAGTCTCCTTCGGATTTGATTATCACCGAGATACATCCATGGCAGCGTATTGCGAAAAAGACGTTTTCGTGATCTGAACATGCAATTTGAAATTGCAGTAGAACAACCTTAAATCTCATGCATGGGCAACGAGACTAACACACTTAGAGAATTTTCTTACAAAAGATTTGACAGATTATGTACACCTTGATTGCCTAATCAAGCTCAAAATTACAAACGTTCACGCATTAGTCAGACTAAAAGATACAGAAGTATTTGAGTTTCCTCCTATAAACATTAATAATGGAGAATGCAGCTGTATTCAAGTAGCGGTTAAAGAAGCTCAAAGAAGGCAATTTGAGCAAATGAACCTTCTCGTCCACATTCTTCAAACAGTTGGTCTAAAGTACTTCTGAACTCTAAGCCTACCGACCTACCAGATAAACCATGACATTTCCTTTAACAACTCAGTCCACATCACTCATTTCTAAATTACCAACTATGAAATTTTGCAGATGAAGGATTGAAACAATGAAAGCTAGCCTTTCCATATTGTATGAGTACATCTAACCATTCCCCAAGCCCACAGTACGGGAAATTATAAGGGATTCCGATATTCAAAGTTACAAAGGTGTGGCCATGACACATACTGTGTTTTTTGGCCTGTCCTTTTGGCAGTTATTTGGCACTGGATGTAGAGGGATCTAGAAGTATTTTATGATGAACAAATAAGAGAATCTTTCTTAGGATTTACCTAAGAATTTTGGCATTCATTTATATATCCCTGGGATGGCTTGTTCTGGTTTTTATAAGGCTAATCAAAAGTCTTCTTGAATCAGTTGAATTATATGGTCTTGGGACATGGATATCGGATCCTTATGGGATAAACAGCAGGGTGTTTCTTTTGGGGTTTTAGGAACAGCATGCAAGCTGTAGTCATGGATGGTTCAAATGGCAACAATCAAATATTGTCATATAACGCCTACAATGAAATTGTCATGAATGCAAAATTGTAACAATTGCTGGGATTAAATGTCTCAAATATTAACCACTGCTGTGTTTAAAATGCTCCATATAAATCTTTTCAGATGTGATGGTAGCTTTGCTCCAATGTGATCCCGGAGATGCTTTTGGTGGGAGAAGTCAACCTACCCCAACTCTTCTGTTACCACAACATGCATCTTGGGCGTCCGAATTGAGAACGTTGATAACCATATACCAATAAAGGAAGTAGTCATCGGTGAAAGGTTGCAAGCAATTCATACTTCGTGAGAGCGTGGAACTACTCATTTAGGTTCATCATCAACTGCTGCATCGTCCTAAAAATAAATTACAGTGCAAAGCATCGTGCATAAAGCTGCAGTCAAATTCAAATCTATAGAGTTCTCAAAGTACACGGAGAGAGAAAAGATGAAGTCATCATTTGGGACATCGAACAAGCCTGGCTACCAGAAGCTAGGCTCGAGATCGCTATACTAAAGCTCGATGGACCTTTTTTCGAGATCTTTAACAGTAAAAGCCAAGCTACTTCTTTCGCTTTTTCAAGCTCTTAACACGGTTGAAATTTTGTCATGATCCCAATTGAAGATAATTATTTCATCAATAACGTAGCCACTATTTATGGCGACATGACAAATATTAAGAAAGTGGCAAGGAACATTTAATACTTCACCCTCAATCACGAAGTCTTAAAGATAGGATTGAAAATAGAGTCACAATTAAAAACAAGCGACCCAAGGTTAACCCATGTCATGGGGCACCTCCATAATCTTCAAGAACATTGACAAAGAAAAAAAATATTATTATACAATTAATTATTTAGTTACTTTATATGTCTATAAATTAATATAGTTTGTCTAGTGAAACACTATTAATTTTATTATTAACTTTGTATTCAAGAGTTTTCAAAAAATTTCTAATTTTTGTTTTTATGGATTCTAAATCTTGTTATTCTATTACAATTGTCAATTTAATTTTCAATAAACTAATTCAGTATTTTTTTTCCTGTTTGAATTTCCTCTCAAAATCCTTTCTCCATATTTTGAATGGTATCAATTGGCATTATTGCAACAAGTCGTGGGAGAGGACGAAGGAATAATATCCTATAGTCCAAGGAAACAAAATACGACCTATGTGATATTAAGATATCCGAATTAAGGCAAGTCCAAAAATTGCAACATCTCAAGCACATGAAGGCTCATGGTTGGGCAGGAACACCCTGAAAACTTGATTCAGGATCGACCAGTAATGACAATGATCCTTTCATGACGACTACAATTTGGTTGCAGCGGAGGATGTACCCAGCCCTTCTCCTTGAAGGGAATACAAGAGTACCAAGAACATAAAAACTACAATAATGAGATTCCAAAGTTTGAAGGAAAACTTCAACTCAATGATTTCATTGATTGGACGAATATCGCCAAGCGTATTATCAAGCTTACAGACTACGGATCCTGAGTAGATAAAACTTGTGGCAATCAAATTGAAGAAGCATGCTTCTACATGATAGGCAAACCTATGAAGCAGATGAACTTTGAAAGAAAAGAGCAAAGTTCAATCATGGAGGGAAAAAAAAAAACTTACAAAGAAATTTTTGCCCGAAAAATTCAGGCAAGACTTGTTTCGAACTACATAATTGCTGTAACACCTGATTCACAATTAATACATTATGACGTTAATAATGAAGTAAATTACATAAATTATTAAGATTAAATGTTTGTTTGAATGAAAATTTGAGTAATTGAGGATAGAGGCCTATGCTTGACCTGCACAAGTGCAGTACTTGTGCGTGGCTAGTAAAATAGGTGGCACTTGTATGTGATAGGGGCACACTTGTGTGTGGTTTGCGGGGCGCTTGTGTGTGCATGTATTTTGACCACATGCCTGAAGGATGCACGATTGGCACTCGTGCAACGATCAGGATATTTAAGAAATTGTTGGCTAATTTTAAACCATTTTTTGCTAAGAACTCAAGAGAGGAGAGAGAGTGAAGAAGCGAAGAGAGAGAAAAGAAGATAAAAGTGAATGAAGTTGATTTCAAGGCTACTTTGTGTTAAATTTTGATAATATTTGAGTTAAAACAACTATATTTAAGTTTATTTCTTCATTTGTTGACAAAATCTTCAAATTGCTTCTGTCAATTTACATGCATGTAGTCTCTTGTCGTCTTTCTCACTTATTTTTGCATGCATATCGATTTTTCTCTCATTTATGGAATTTCTAAGGCTTATACCTAACTTTGTAGAAGTAGATAAAAATTCTTAAGATCTTCGGATATTTAGCTTTGCATGTCAATGTAAATATTTGACAAAAACATTATTTGAAATTTATAATGATTATTGGTTTCCATAGTTGAAAAATGTGTATATTTATTATTTGTTATAATTATTTTTTATTTTGACTAAATAAAAACTATTATAAAGAATTGATGTATACATTTAAACATGTCTAAATTCATTAATTTGCGATCGAAGGCCGTACCTAGCATCTACTGGTTTGAAATCGAAGAGGAGAAAACAGAAGATAGAGGGGATAGAAGTACAGTTGAGGGACAGGACGTATCCGAGAGGGAGATGGAGTGGGAGAGATCATGCAAAAGGAGTACCCCGGAGAAGAACTAAGAGAGCTAGAGACAGATGCCAGCTGCTCAACTTCAAAAAAAGGGAGAGAATTCCAGCAAGTAGCAATTTGGTTTTTTTATCTTTACTTTTTAATGAAGTGGGGTATATATATATATGTAAACTCAATTATATGTTTTAAAATCTTTATAAAAAAAAAACTGGGCCCTTGGGTCTAGACTCACGAGGTGCATGCCTTGCATGTAGGACCATGCCTAAGAGAAATAGCATAGCCCATAGCATATTAGGTGGAAATACCTATGCTTTGAGAGTAGGCATATCTTTCACAACCTTGACCAAAATGATATTATTCATAGATCTGATTTCCAGATTTCAACTAAGAAAGTGAGAATGATAAACCTTCATCTGACAACTGATAAAATATGTAAAATCTTATGTTGTTTTTTGGATAGGCAATAGGGCCAAAAAGGCATGCACGGCTACAAAAATTTGGGCAATCCTGTACTTAACGGCTAGTATGGTTCCTAAAGCAATGGGATGAAGGTAACCCATGCGGTGGGACCAACCATTAGGAAGAGAGAGTTCAAAGGAACCGGGTATTTCTTTGACTGAACTCACTTAGATCGTCCCTAGAGAACCAATACACATCACCCGATATAGCTAACACTGCAACGGCAGCAAAGCAAGATAGCAATTAATCAGTAAAAAAGAAAAATAAAAAAAAAAGAACATATAGAGATGGATGCACCTTAAAGGAATCAAGTCCACATAAAATTTTATCTTCACAATGGGGATAACAAGCAAGAAGCTTCTCCACAGCAGCTCGTGCACTTTCAGCATCTACATGTTTCCCATCTATAAATCAAAACAAACAAGGCCTTTTCCTACTAAATGAGGTTGGCTAAATGAATTCTTTGCCTCTAAATTCAACATCCATATATCTGCTAGAAAACCTTGGATAACATGGTTAGCTGTTAGCATAGCATGAACTTTTCCAACATAAGTATCCCACAGCATCGAATTGGAGTGCCGCTACAGAATCAAATACCAATAAAAGAAACTACTTCTCCGGAATGTCAATCTCAGAAGAAATTGATTTCCCATAAAATTTCCAAAAGCATCTTCCTTAAATTCTCCGAAATAGATGCTGAAGGATCACTCCTGCAAATGCATACGCTAATGCTTAGCAAAAGATGCACGTAATATCAATTATTCTCTTCTTAAATTTTCGATAATGGACAAAATGATTAAAAAATTTGTATCTCATGGAATGAAATAACTGTCATCACACTTGTAGTCACGGTCACTGCCACAGAAGGGGAGATTGCAGATGTTACATAACGTGTTGAGCCAGTCACAGAGGGTTTTTCTCCATGAAATTCCTACATTGTAAAAATTGTATAACACAATCCGTCATAAATGACCTCAAAGAGTCTTCATACGGGACATTAAACTTTCTAACATCATTGGTGTTAGAATTTTTGGATGATTAGGGTCCGCCATTGATGGGCCCACCTGACCCAATCCATGGTCATCTAACTAAACTGGCAGTTAGATTTAGGTTTTTGGTCAAACCATATTCTTATCCCTATCTCCACTTCTCCGACTTACTCTCTCAGCCTACACTCCCTCAATCCCTCATGCCTTGCACATCTGCTCTCATTCTCCAGTCACCCAACTTCAGACAAGTTGATATATCTCTTCTCAGCACCTCACGATCTTTCAATCACTCAGATTTAGAAACTGTTGGAGCAGTCTCACAGAGGTGGAGATGGAGACTTGTAAGTCTCATTTGGCGAAGAGATAATGAAGAAAAATAAGGAATGATTTCTTCTTCTGCAGATAAATGAGAAAGGCGTGAGAATGAGGAAAGAAAGAAACTGGTGTGGGGCTTTTGTTTTCTCTCTCATTTCTCAAAACTCAGTGCATTTGGATTGTGGAAAGTAAGTATTTTCCATTTGTAATTACACCCTGGATCTAAAGCTAGCCGTCGCCAGGGGTTAAATAGATCTAGGTGTTTTTGCTGACA
Source organism: Nepenthes mirabilis (assembly GCA_025585075.1). Lineage (NCBI taxonomy): Eukaryota > Viridiplantae > Streptophyta > Magnoliopsida > Caryophyllales > Nepenthaceae > Nepenthes > Nepenthes mirabilis. The sequence goes on along the minus strand of JAODPA010103093.1, from coordinate 10,578 downwards.
TTTGGTGTTTTCCATTTGTTTTGTTCAACTCCACAGCATCATGTCAATGTAATCACTTAATAACAAGCAAAATTCATATTATATTTTGGTCCCTTTTTTTTTCTGTATCCTTTGCTTTTTTAGGTTTGTCTGGGCCCTGCAATATCACAAGTTAAATAACACATTATTGTCTTTCAAGATCAATCGAAGTATAAGTTCATAGTTACAAAAATTCAGCTCATGACAGGTTTGAGGTAATGTAATTACCTAATGCCAAATCATATTGATTTTTACAAATGCATAGTCAATATTCAAATATACAAATATGTAGGACTGCAAATATATCGTCAATTAAGGATGAACTGCCAAAAAGAGTCCTTCAATTCACTATGAGGAAAGAATAGGGCATATTGGGTTGGATTACAAAGATGGGATTGCCATGGATCTCAAGGCAGGACTAATGTAGGAACAAATCCTAAACACTGGGAAAGAACCCATACAAAATCAATGTTACCCCAAAAAATGAATCACATAAAAGTATACCCTGAACTTCTATACAAGGAAATATGCCATTAATATTCTAATCTTTTTTATTTTCCCTAATTTTATTCTCAACTTCTATTTTTTCAAATATATTTTCAACTTTTATTCAAGTACCCATTTTATACTATAGACAAAAATATCAAAAAATTTATCATGTTTTGGTATCACATGAATATGTGATAGTTCGTGATGTAAAAAACTCCAAAAATATATAGTTATTTTAACTTGTTTATCCTTCTGGTTTTCCCATATCACATGGATCCTATCATCAGAGTTGGAATATGATTAGTCTAGCCGGAAATTTTACCGAGTATAAAAATAATATAAGAATAAAAGCTCAAATAGATTTGAAAAAATTTAAGTTGAGAATAGCATTAAGGAACAAATTCAAGAACTAACAGGGCTTGAAAGAACAACAGCTGCCATGCAAGGGCAAAATGTTCTCAGCATCTTGGACATGGGCTGTAGCATGGTCAATTGATCATAAATAGTTCCCTTTCAGTTTCAACTGAATATCTATGGGCTTCATTTCCACAAAAGAGCACTAGGCCACTAGATTCTAAAACTCTGGTGTAGGCTTCTACCTCAAGACCATATATAGACAAGTTGCATATTATGGACTGAAAATTGAGTTTATAATCCACTAGCACAAACTTACCAATTGTCAGCTCTCTTAAAAGAGCCCACTCCATCTCTAGGGACAATCTAAGAGCTCTACAAAGATAATTTAAGTTGCTCAATGAATGCTAGTGAAGAACTTGAAAAAGTGGCAGCCATATTCACCATTTTTGGTCGATGCCCATATTCCAATTGGCAAAAACAGCTTCCAGCTGATTGAACTGATTAAACAGTACTTCCATTTCTCCTCCATCAAAACAGGTATGCTAAAGATTTGGTTTGTAAGCTGAATTAACAAAGGAGCAGTTGGTGGATGGTGGATATGAATGACCATCAGGGTTGCAGACTAGAGGCTATGTCACTGTCTACGATTCCTATTGTGCTTCCCATAGGAAACCAAGCATTTGAACTGATATCTACAACATCATCTTATAGCATGTCACATCTTGGATTCAACAATTTCTAGTCAGCCTAAATTTTGAATTCAATGATCTCACATCAATCAGCAACACATTGCCAGTTTAGTCAAATTGATCAATTTTCTCTGTCCTTTGTCCATCAACCCATCAGCTTAATTCCTCAAATTGTGCATTACAACCATTGTAGGTCAATTTATAAACTTAAGAACCTAGGAAAGAAACTAAGAGGGGAAAATCCTTTGGGCTGAAAAACGATTTGCTTCTCTGACTGATCAAATTGTTTTCAGTCTCCATTGGTTTTCTTAGAAGACAGACATCAAACAAAGTCTGCAAGCAAGCAGCCATGTGAATGGAGCTTAATATTTTTGATTTCCTTCAAACACTGAATAGTATGAGGGTAAATAGTGTAAATAGTGTATTATATATGAAAACTTTCTAGTTAAACAAATTCTAAGCATTTAAATAAATGTTAAATTATACATCTCTTGTTTCCAACAACTACCTAATGAATACAAAAAAAAAATTTAATAATTAGACTGCCGTTTCAACATGGCTTGGGCCTCTTGGAATCCTACTCCAGATACACCAGGAGTGTCGCCATATGGAACCAATTAATTTTTAGATGACATATAACCATCACAAATATCAATAACCGATCAAATCCAACATATTCTAAAAATAACTTGACATTCATTGCGTGTAATTTCTACTACAACATGGATGTACAAGTCATTGTAGATGACATCAATGAACTCTTGTGTGGAAGAAATTGTCAAGTTTCTATGCATTTTTTGTAACATCAAGAAGTTCATAATTGTGTAATATTAAATGACTTGTATTCAAGTGATGGAATGTCTCCATGTACTAAGTGATTAATCATACCTTGACACGTAATAATACAAATTCTATGATTTGTAAGCTAAAAAAAAACATAAGAGCCTTCAACTTTTCTTCAATTTGATACAACTCAAATTGTAATTAATTTGCCATGCCATACACACATTATGTTTCACTTTTGTATTTCATTTGGGAATTCATGGATTCAAGGAAGTAGCTCAGGTGGCATAGTAGTCAAGGTTTTCCACTTTAAATGCTCTAAAATAACCTTGCCATACAACCTAGAGATGAAAGTATGACCCTAAGGCTTTTTGGTTCCAACAATACCACCAACAAACATTAATAATAAATTCACAAATATTAAATCACACAAGGCCTAACTTTTTCTACTAGGTTTATTCCAAGTGGCTAAAGTTTCATCCACTTGAACCCTAATTTCACACAAGACAATGAATTTTCTCCTTCAAGTAAACCACCACTAGGCAAAACAGAAGGGGAAGAGTAGAAACAAGCTAAGCATGGCTATAATTTACTCATGGCAGCCAAGAGAATATGTGTGTAAGATTTATGCTCAGCATTGAGCATAGAGAACAAGATGGAGTGACAGTATTAGAGAGCAAAATGCAGAGGATAAACAAGAATGATGATGATCATCCCAAACTTAAACAATGGGATAGGGAGAGAGTTCAAAATGTCAAAGGGGAAGAAAAAACAAAGCTTTCAATATACATATATTTCAAAACTCCAAATCTCAAGTTTGCAGAATAGAAAAACTTGTGAAAGGGTAAGATCGTGCAGAGAAAAAAGCATAGGTTAAGAAAAAGAGAATTTATTAGAGGTGTTTAGCGTGTGTCTTGGACATCCAGATTCACTCCTAAGTTGCATAGACTTTATTGTTTTATGGAGAACAAATTATAAGGATATGTTCAATTGTGAAAATCTATGTTCCTTTCTTTGAAAACTTCTCCAAGAAAAAAGAAATTTGAAAATTTTGTTCAAATCTATCTACTTTTCAACTTTCCATATATTGATGGCGATAAAACTACTCTTCCTCTCTATCATCTAGCATGACATTTGGAATTGGAGAAAGCTCCAAATCCATCACTCCTCCCCACGCAAATAAATAAAAGGGGTGCAATGGGATAGCAGAATAAAATAGATTGATTTTAGCGACTTTAATCTATTACATATAGCTGAAATAACCACACATCTCTTCTTTGCACCATCCAATCACGACCATGTTGGCAGATCAAAATCATCACAACACTTTGTGACAAACTCACCATGCTCAAATTCAGATGGTCCTTGTCCAATCAATCACTGATTAAGAAATGGGATCACCCGTCTTGCCTCTGAATTCCAGTTATAGATGCTAAAACTTGACTTGCCTAGCTACATAGGAGTTTGGCAAGGAAATCTGGTCTCCCCATCATATTCATAATTGGCAGATGTTGAAGCTGGTTTCTGAACAAGGATATTCAAAGCCTGATGCTGAAGTTTGAAGTTCTTTGAAGGATCATTCATGTCCCAATTTATATGCAGCTTTTAGTGTGATATCATTCTTCCAAATACAAATTAAACTTTAATTTCAATGTTTTCTGGACATTCTTAGAAAACTTTTATTCTTAACATAGATGGACTTAATTTGCATAAGCTGATAGATTTTCTCATGTATGGGCCAACTGATTTAGGCAAATGAATAATAGACTACTAGAGTTCGACTTTGCCTCCATGACTTAGAAATTTTGATCAATTTTTTTGCCTAATTACCTTAAACAAAGAGAAGTCTTGGAAGCCTATTCAAGACTTGTAAGTTAGCAGAAACTATGAAAAAGTTTCATGCCTTAATGGGCACTGTAGTGTCAAGTCATTATAAGGTGGAAGAGTTGGAGGAGCACCGGAAAGTCTTGCATTGATAGGTGTTTTCATGAATGGAGTTAGAGGAGGTGGTAATGAAGCTGGAACATACACGCTTGCAAGGTATTCTTAGTGCATATTTCTAATTCTTTAATTGTTCTATGAGGTCCTAAGTGAATAAGAGACCAAAGGGTAGTATAAATACGCCTCATTTGGAGCTTTACACTCCACAATCTATCCCAACCAAATTGAGTGAAGACGAGTAAGGAGAAAGCTCGAGGGAGATTTTGAAAGAAGAAGAAGCTAGCTTGGAGAAATTAAGTAATTAAGACATGATTTTCTCTTCTTTGTCTTCTAATTTGTAAGTTTATAATGAAAAAATAAAATTACGGTGACAATTTTAAAGAAAAATTAGTATATTAGAGTATGAAAAATCACACTTGAGTCACAAGAAATTCATGGAAAAATTATGGTCTAACTTATGAAATTTATGTTAAAAATAATTAGGTGGCTAAATGGATGATAAGGTGGAATTAATTAATCCAAAAAATTATAGCATGCTAAATTAAGATATTACAAAAAAAATGTGCAAGGAAAGTAAATTTCTATAAGTTAAATTGCTCACAGTCATGAAGCAAGATAGTCATCAATTTGAAGAAGACATAAAATAAAATTTTCAACAAAATGTTGCATAATAAAGTATTGCATGATGAATTTAAACAAGTACTTAAGACTTCAAGTGGTAAGTGATTTTGAAATTTATTGGGAATTTGGTATAAGAGGCCCTCACATGTAAGAAATTCAGAGATATATATCATGATAAAGGTATTAGTTTGAGTGTTGATCAAATTAAAGTCAATTTATACTTTTATACTAGTAATTTTAGTGATTAAGTTGATGTTTTAAATCTTATGGTGAAATTTGACCACACTAATTTTTAGAAAGAAATGCGTCTAAAATGATCACCCTAAATTTTAAATTTAAAAAAATATAAAGAAAATTGTTATATAACTAATGGCAAGAAAAGTCTACTCTATGGTTAAAATAATTATTAAATTAATCATGCTGATAAATGGTAACAAACCAAAAATTAAAGACTATTAGGTTGTGAAATGTTTGAAACTTAAAATAAATATCACAAATTTTGGCTAAGTAGTAAGATTTATCACTTTAGTAAATGATTAGAATAAATTTGAGGGGAGTGCATGACATGGAGCCAAACCTTGGTCTAAATCAACATTTATGAAATATTACGTCCAAAAGTTTATTTTAAAATTATTACGTATGGAAGTATTGAAAATTTTAAGACTTTATGAAAATATAGCCTTTGTTTTTAAAATTTATTTATGCTTTTAAATAATTCATTGGCCTCCTTTCCTTTAAATTTTTATCATCATCATTTTGTATGTATACCAAGGAATCTAAAAAGATGAAACACGAGGTCCTTAGTATAGACAACCTTGGATGAAGCTCAATTCATTTCATTAATATTATTTCCACATTGAAATGTTGTCATATTTACTTATATTCCTAGCATAAACTATCGTATGAAATTGACGACTGTTTATAAGTTAAGACATGTCCAACTGTGACCATTTGCAGACAATGGTACATAATGTTTTAATCCCCACCAATTGAGAGGTGGAAGTACATTGGTCGATAGTGCTAGAATATAATTTGGGATTATTACTCAATTGCATCATGTTTGAATGTGTGATTATATTTTGTTGTCATATATATTCTTAGATCATGATTTTACTTGCTGTAACTCTCCTTGTTTCCTTTCTCCCAGAATAGCAAAAGTTATGTCTCTTCTTGAGGCCTTGGGAGATGGGGGACCTCACAATTTAGATTGCATATTATATTTGTATTTGTTAAACTCTTAGTTAAGTTTTCTTTTGATGATATATTGTAAGTTGATAATAGGCTTCTTGAAATGTTGTAACAAATCTTAAGATGTTTAATATATTTTGGACGTTTTATGAAAAACTAATATGTTTGCATTGAATAGTATATAAGTAAGTTCTACAGCATCATAATCCAGGGTTTGGTCTGAACAAACCCTGAGTTGTGACATTTAGTTTTCATTGGTTGATTGATGCTTGGGAAGGTTGTAAGGAATTTCTCCTTTACATTTACTGTATTCAAGCTTCCTTTGGAAACTTTTTTATCTTATGTCCTTTTGGTTCATTTTTGGTCTTGTTCTCAATTTGCAAGAACAATTTAGCTCCAATCCCACACTTAGATTTGAGGTATACCTTAAACTAAGCATGATTGGAGCTATGCTCTGTATATTCTTTCCCCAATTATGTCATTAATTACTTACCAAAAATGTTGTTGTCGGAATCGATCATTTCCATATTGGACAATGCCTATCAATATCTGACATTGCAAGCACTAAATAATTTATTCCTCTCGTGACCACATCAAAACTAAGTTTTATATTGAATGTTGATCATCTTTTATCATATATTTTATATTTGAAGAGTTTCAATTAATTCGATAAAACTAGAGCTTGAATCCTTCTAAATTATTAAAATACACCAAAACTTCTAAACTATGCAAGTTTTATACCTCTACAAAATTTGTGGATTTAAGTAATTTGAATATGTTTAAAACATATAAATTTTGGCTCTCAAAAGCAAAGAAAAGAAAGAGTGCATCGGCTGATATTTTTACAATTGGTTGCCACATCACAATATGTCCCCAATACGAAGACTTATACAATACTTTACAAGTATTAGGTCTCTTAATACTGATAAATATTGACCAATATTTTGATCCATGCTCCTCTTGCAAGAACCATATACCATGTAAGACAGAGATGCTAAGTGTAACTCTATTTTCTCTCAGAATGCATTTTTTCCCCTTGCCACTTGTTGTCCTCTTCTAGTCTTCTTCTTTCCCCTTTCCCTCTCCTTATCTTATTTATGTTCCTATGTGTGTGTGCGCGCACGCGCGCGTGAAGAGAAGAATCTCCTCCTCTCCTTGATCATCAAATATGAGAGTTCAGAACAAATTCAAGATTCATAACCCCTTCTGCAAAAACAATAAATCAGTTAAGAATCAGGTTGCAAGGCAACTCCCTCTCCTCTTTGAATTCATTTCCCTACACGTCTCTTGTGTTCCTCCTCTTCTATTCTTCTTCCTTTCCCCTTCCCTCTTCTTTATCTTCTCCTCCTCTTTCATTTCTCTGTCTATGCAATTTCCATCTCTAACTAAGATATTCCAACAATTCAAGCTCGAATTCTTCCAAGATATAATAGATGTTTGGATGGGTCACTCCCGTGTACAGAGTTGTTTCAGTTTTTCTGGTGTTGGCGCATGATTTCCGCTCCAGTAGAGCTCAAATGGGCGATTAGCATAATGCAACTGCTTGACTGAAACGTGATGAAGGCTTGAGCAGTCTTAGCAGAAGCTAGGCACGTGATGCACACGAAACCGGGGCATGATGCCCACATGCGAGCAAAGCTTAATCTGCGCTCAAGCAAGAAACTAGCAAAATCCTCGGGCGTAATTGGCACTCGAGGGACAAACCAATTTTCAATCTAAGCTGAGTGCAGTTCTACAGCTTTGCATAATTTTCTCACAGTTTCAATCCACATTTTGAAAGTAAATATGACCCAGTCATCCATTCTTTAGGGCTTTTTTTAAGATTAGGATGCTAAGAGTAGAATCACTGCTAATCCATCAGGTGTGACTGAACTGGGTGACTGAACCAGGGGAAGAAATAAAAAAGGAGTATGGTCATTCTCAAATCTGGACAATATTTTTACTTTGACTTCCATTATGGTATATTGTACTAAATCGTGTGCCGAACATTCCTACCAATTAGATTTCTCATTTTCATTCTCGTTTGGTGAAACTCTGAAATTTTCACTTGTGTAAAGGTAAGAAGAGAGTTTTATACTTATCTTAAGACTTGTAGTAGGTTTGTCTAACAATAATTAAACATAGAGGAGCTCAATTTGGACACAAAAGTCTCGTGGTTTTTTCCCTTTGATTTGAAAGGATTTTTTGAATGAATTGTTGTGTCTCTTGTGACTAATTTATGTTGGCCACAATTTTAGTGTTACATTGTGGTTGCATTATTTTATCTCCTTACAAATTCAAGCAAGGTGGGAGAGATTTCTCCCAACAAAGAAGTCCAAGTACTCAATTCAAACTTGCAAAATTTAAGCAGCATTTAAAATTATGATTTCATTTTCCCTGCTCCTCAGCTTATGTTCTTCAACTATTAATTTCTTTGATTGTCCCTTAATTTAATTTTCATAAATTTCTCATCTAAATTCCACTACTCTCTTCCTTCCCTCTTTCTAATTTTCTCATTCTCAATCCCTCCCATCTTATCCCCTTGGATTCCTCATATTTAGAGGCCTAATAGTACAAGCCTTGTTTTGTCTTAATACATTGTCAAAGCTTGGTTGCTAGTAAACACGAATACTCTTTTGGGCTCAAAGTGTTAATATATGACATGTGTCAGACACTGATACGTGTTAATTTATTTTTTTGGGTCGGACACGCTCCAAACCATCCTAACAAATTTTGGACACAGTAAGGACAAGTTGAGTATTTTTATATTTTTTTAAAAATTATGGGCCATTTTATAAATTTTAAAAAATATGCGCCATTTTATAATTTAAAAACTGAAAGCCGTACATCTCATTTTCATTTTGATCAATAATCCCCATTCCTTAAGAATATCTTGTACTTAAAAAAGACTTTTTCTTTAGTAGTGGGCAACGCTTTTCTTGCATCAAATTTTCATAGAATACAGAGTCAAAACTAGAGAAAGAGAAGACGAATACAGAGGTGAAGCAAACAAAGGTGATAACACAACTAATCTTTTATAGAGTAATGATTTGATTTCTTCATCACAAATGAAAGTAATAACTCACAAAGTATAAAATAATAGTATTCATAAATTAAAAAAATTATAAATAATAATTTTAGTTTATATGTCCCCAACATGTTATATCATTTATTTTTATAAAATAGCATATAAGCGTATCAGTGTTATGTCATGTCCGTGTCCCATGTTGGTGTCCATGCTTCATAGCTTGGGTGTGCATCCGGTGGATCTAACTATTACAAGGAAAATTGCTTGAGATCAAAGAGTATAACAAGTTCGGAAGAGCTGACTTTTTTTTTTGTATATTGACTTCATTAGATGATGTGAGGTGGCAACAATGATGAACATTTTTTTACAAGTATCAGCACCAGAAAACACGTATGTTCCTCCCAAATAAATGGAACGTGAAAACTAAGTCTTTGTGAAATTAGAATGTTAAGATGCACGGAGCAATTTAGCTTAAAATATAAAATTAGAAACAAATACACACCCATAATCTACAAGTTGCACATAGAGTAGAACCTATGAGGAGGGCATTTAACAAGGCTTCAAACTAAAACATAGGCCAGTCAGTACACGGGTGAAAACAAGTGATTTGTTAAAGGTAAGAGTCAACATAATGGCGCAAGACTGGACCAAAGAGCCAGACACTAAGGCAGTTACAACAAACAAAGATAAAAGATTTCACACATGGTCAACATTGAAAACATTTTACTTTTATCAGGCTGAATGGTATAAAAGTCTTCAATTAAGCATTCCCAGAGTATTTTGTACTTGTGTTGATTACGAAGATGAATTCGAAAACGCCACATTTCCAATGAAATTTCGACTAAATACCTAAAATTCAGAAAATGTTGCAGCCAGCATACAACCTCACTTTGATTGATCCGAGAATCAGAAGGCCCGGATCCTAGAATAAACAAGTAATCAACATCTTCACTCAAAATTTCAACAATTCAGCAAATCATGGACGACAAATTTTCACATCTTTGCTCTCAAAAAAAAAACTCATCCAAATCAGAAAGGGCGTGGAACAAAAACCTTAAAGTTAAATGCGACCGAATGAAAACTAAAAGGCAGTCATAGCAACAGAGAGAGAAGAAACGAGAGAAAGAACCTGTCAGAGAAAGAATCTCCATGGTAAGGAGAGTGATTGCTCAATGTCTCGAAGCATGTCCTCTTCTTTATCTTGCCATATACGGTCATCGGGATCATCTACCCTATGGTACTTTGCAGGCACTTTTTCCCTGAAGACTTCGCTTGCGGATGATAAACTTTGCACAGGACGAGCCGACTACCGGCGGACATGCCAGCCGCCACAGGGCGTGAAGATCCCGACGGCCACAAGATGGTGCTGGAGCCGGAGGAATGGCTCGCTTCTGAGTGAGACGCGGAAGACCTGCCAGGGATTCGGGAGGAGCTCCGCGTAAATTCTGGATAATTCTGTTGATCTTTTATTTATAAATAAATAAT
>JAODPA010103082.1:0-20872 GCA_025585075.1 Nepenthes mirabilis | reverse complement strand
AAACTGTAAAGGCATGCTTCATAAATCATATAACTATAGGCTGTAAAACAAAAACTATAAGCTTTGTGGATGCATCGTAAAACTGAAAACAATGCTCTGTACTGTTCACTGCCATCTTTTCATTATCATCTTTTCATCAGATGATACTTTATCATCTTTTCACTGTACAATCCATTTTCATCTTTTACTATGACATACTTTAATAGTTTCAGACCCTGCCAGTGTACCCTACTAGCGAAAGGGGCGAATGATCGAGGATAGATTGTGTTCAGTCTACACAATCCAATGCCTATCATGTCATATCATATCATGTATATCCCATCCCGAGGGATATCTATACTGTGTGCCACCCGAGGGTAGGCCTATATTCCTCCTGGATTAACGCCCTTGAGGACAGGGCGGACCATGAATCGCTCCATGGACAGAGCTATCCTCGATTACCACCGTAAGTTCTAAGGCCTCACCCAAAAACTTACCTGGACTGTAGACAGTCTTGGGTCCCAAAATAACTATACGGAAATCATTTCTTTTATCAAAATCACATTTTCGAAATCAAACTTTACAACACAATTTCATCTCTTCTTTAAACTTACATGGAAATAATGTCACTATACGGGCGTTCATATTTTTGAAAACAAATTATACCGAAAGTTACACATCAATGTCAATTAACTTTCATGTAACTGGAACTTGGGTTAAAAATCACTAAAACCCCTTCATTTTCGTACTTAGCGCATCGCCAAAACTTCCAAACACAAATCGGTCTCTAATTCGAAAACAAATTATACCGGGAGTTACATATCGATGTCAATTAACTTTCTTATAACTGGAGCTTGGGTTAAAAATCACTAAAACCCCTTCATTTTCGTACTTAGCGCATCGCCAAAGCTTCCGAACACAAATCGGTCTCTAAACTTGTGTTTAATCATGAAATTGATGCCATAACTCAATATATATATACTCAATCATGTATTTAAACTATAAATCCCCAAAATTTCGAGCTAGGGTTTGGCCACATTCTCTAAAAATCAGAATAACCACATATCACTTGTTTATACATGAAATCGGGGCCAAGTACTTCAATAAACATGAACAAACATGAAATCTAACCGATTAATCGAAGGAAACATGCTTCAACAACATTTTTACAACATTTTCATAAACTTTAACACAAGAAAAACGGTAAAAACGCAAAACGGCGTCCGAGGTACACTTACCTTGTCACGGGCTTTCACCTTTTTAACTGGCTCGAGGTTGGATTCGGGCTCTCGGGCTTCGTTCTCCCTTCTTCTCTCTCTAAGTCGGTGGTCTCTCTCTCTCCTCAAACCCTAAATCGCGCGAAAAATGGCGAGGAGAAGTCGCGACACGACTTATATACTGCGCCGGCCGCTCGAGCGGCCGGTCGAGCAGCCAGCGAGCGGCCAGCCCACGGGCGGCCACCGCTCGAGCGCCCCCTCGAGCGGCTGGCGAGCGGCCAGCCCACGGGTCGGTTCTGTTTTCTCTGCTCGAGCCTTCGCTCGAGCGCCCAGCAAGCGCCACTCTGGTGCTTGCTGATTTTTGGGCATTTTTTAATTTTTCACTTTTAACCACCACTTTTTAATACATGCATAGCCTCTCATCGATATTAATTACCTTAATCACGTCTAATTATTACGTTTTCGATTTCGGGTCCTCACAGGTTTGTGATAGTCTTTATTGTTGACATCCTTGTTTATTCGAAGAGTTATAATGATCATGAGAAGCATCTAAGGATGGCACTCCTGATCCTTAGGGAGCACCGGCTGTTCGCCAAATTGAATAAGTGTAAATTTTGGTTAGAGGAAGTGGGATTCCTTGGACACATCATTTCCAAAGAGGGGATTTCTGTCAACCCCAAGAAGGTGGAGGCAGTGGTAAAATAGAACCGGCCAACCTCTGTAACCGAAGTACGGAGCTTCTTGGGCATGGCCGGATATTACAAATGATTTGTGGAGAACTTCTCCCAAATCGCCTTGCCTCTCACGCAACTAACAAAGAAAGAGGCCAAGTTTTGAGTGGACTGGAAACTGTGAAGAGAGCTTTCAGGTATTGAAGGATCGGCTAACTTCTGCACCGATCTTGACCATTCCGGATGGATCAGGAGGATTGATTGTCTATTGTGATGCCTCAAAGATAGGGTTGGGCTATGTTTTAATACAGCACGGAAGGGTAGTTGCCTACGGGTCGCGACAATTGAAGGATCATGAAAGAAATTACCCAATTCACAACCTAGAATTGGCTGCAGTAGTGTTTGCACTGAAAATTTGGAGACTTTACCTGTATGGTGAGAGATTCTTGGTCTATTCCAATCATAAAAGCTTAAAGTATTTATTCTCTCAAAAGGAATTGAACATGCGGCGGCGAAGGTGGATTGAGTTTCTGAAGGATTATGACTGTGAAATCCAATACGAGTCAGGTAATGCCATTGTAGTCGTCGATGCACTAAGTCGGCAACCAGGTATCTTGGCAAGGATGCAGGTTAAGCAAATGGAGATGTTGGACTGTCTAATGCACTATGACATCCGACGATATGTTCAAGGAAACCGAATGATTTTAGCATACATTCAGGTCCAACTAGAAGTGATAGATGAGGTTAAGGGAGGGTAGGTGAATGATCCTTTCCTTGTGAATATCATGAGTAATCTAGACAGAGATTCCCGAAGTGACTCTTATGTTCATCTACTCTTATGTTCTGCACAGAAGCATGTTTTACTGACTTCTGATTTCTGAAAGTCAATTTAATATCAATTTATGCTCTCTCTGTTTGCTTGCACTGTCCTGACCCCGAATACTTTTATGTTCTGATAAAATCACATAACCGTTCTGCAGAACAGAATTTACTACATGACTACATGTACTTTGTTGGGTTTTAACTCACTGTTTTACTGTTTCTTTTCCTCTAGATGAAACTATATGGATTGTATCTGACAAGAAAAAGTAATTTAGAGCTCAATCTAAAGACTTTTGGAGATCTGAATTATTTTAAAGTTATTCTGGAAAAACAATTGGATGTAAAGACCTAATTTTGATATATGGTTTTGTATATGGATTTTCTATATATGGATTCTTGTATATATAATGTATGTGATGCATGTGATGAAATAGAAATTGTGCTTCCACAGGTTTATAGTTCTGCTTCCGCTATATACTTTCTGGTTTCTATATAGGTCCTAATTGGCTTCTCATTTCTGAACTATTAGTACAGTGGATAGGAAACATGAATTGTAAGCCGTAGATAGCTACAAGGCGTCTGTAATCCCGTGTTTGTGATGAGATTATTTATCGATAGGGTTTGTGATGTTATACTGTTTAACAGCAGATTATAAGCAGGTTCTATGTTTTAGTTTAGCCTAGTTTTAGGGGAGACTGTCCTTTTTTTCCTAAAACATTAAGTTGTGTTTGGACTTAGGTTTCTATTTTCTGTATTGACAGAAAGTTCTGAGAGAAAAAAATCTATTCCGTCACATTATACCCGATACGGTAGAGTAGAAGATTATAAGTTGGCTAAGCTCAAAGACTTGGAATATGATCTTGCAGACTTACCCTTGTGGATTTGTACCGTATGGAGTCTTTTGTATTATTTTTGATGGTCATGTATATTGATGATGATGTATATAATGTATGGTTTTCACTGTGTTTGTTTGATGTTTCTACTTCCATAGGTTGTTATGGTTAATTTGGGTACTTAGTGGTATCTTGTCTGATCCAATGTCAAAGCCGGAGCTATGACATTGGTGCCACATGTTTATTGTGGATTTTGGATCTTGTGTTGAGTTGTGTTGTGATTGTATATTAATTGTACAGGGTTAATGTACAGGTTTTGTATCAGTCTGACGGCCATTTTTCTGTCAAATTTCGGTTAAAAACGCAGTCCATCACAACAGGTATGCATCAGGTGTCGATATTTTGGTCTAAATACGTACGAGCATCAGTCGTGCACACTTTAAAAGTGCGTATTATGCCTGAAATATGCTCTTGCATGGGTTAAGCATATGTTAGGTACCACTCAAGCCTAATTCATTTTGATCCAACACGTAATTTGTTATCCACACTCATAATTAACTTCGATATCTTGATAATTTACTAGTTTATTTAAAATTGACATCTTTAAAATAAGTCATAGGGTTTAAATTTTACACTATATCAGCCTCTTCTTATTCCAAGCAATCCACGAGAAGACCTCAGCATGGACTTCATCATGTGCCTTCCAACAACTCGCCATGACCATGACACGATCTTTGTAGTGGTAGATTGTTAGACCACATATGTGACAGACCGGCCACATTCCACCACATGCGGCGGCCCGTCGATCAAAACCGATCATATGCTCTGGTTAAAAAGGTGGACTTACAATTTTTCTTTTCTTTTATGTATTTTACATCGCGTGCATAGGATCACGTAAGGCCTAACATGAGTTGGCGGCCAGGGGGTCGTGGTTTCTCTCTTGACCGGCCAAGACGAGGTTGGTCAGACATGAAGGTCCCGAAAATAAAATGAGATGCCACTAGAAATCACAAATCACTCAAACCATAACAGCGTACAGAAGCATACTAATATTCATTAACTTTTAGCAATAGAGGTAATTTACAAATCCTCCCCAAAATATTAAAAGCAAAAACATCAATTTTGCTTCTTCACTGCTTAAAGTCCGACCAGCTATCCTGCCTATCTAGTCCATCGGACCTCATTCTTTTTCGTCCGGCATAAACTCGTCATCATCATCATCTGAAAAATAGAAGGGGTGAGCCAGAGAGCCCAGCAAGGTACTCATGCATAAATCACGCATAGTCATGAACAGAGAGGCAAACAGACAGAATGCAATGGAGGCGTTTATGCATGCAGTTTCATAAAACATGGCCGGTGTCAATGCAAATAGATTCCAAAGTCATTTTTATGCAATTTGGTTTCAAAAAACATGCTTCTGTTTTTGAATTTATTTCCGTCAAAGACCGGCTACATTTAAGGTCTACAGCTCTCGACCATCACATCTCAAATAATGGCTACTTTTAAGGTCTATAGCTCTCGACCCTCTGAATCATCAAAGCTCATAAATGCTACATTTAATGTCTGTAGTCCAAAACACTACACTTAAGGTCCGTAGTCATGACCATCCAAAACGCTACATTTAAGGTCCGTAGTCATGACCATCCAAAACGCTACATTTAAGATCGGTAGTCATGACCATCCAAAGCGGCTACATTTAAGGCCTACAGCTACTCGGCCATCCAAACACTTAGTTCCGTAAATCATGCTTTCCCAAAAATCCGAAGTCAAATTATACATTTAACCAGTCACCATAAAATCTTTCCTTCAATGTCTTAAAAGCTGGGGATCATTTTATCAAAAGGCCGGAGGTCTTTCATCATAAAGAGAACAGGAGGTCTTTTGTTATAAGGCCGGAGGTCTTTTATTATAAAGTCGAAGGTTTTTCAAACGCGAAATAGTTGAACTTCTTAGAACATGCAAATATCAAATCTCATGCAGGTCAGCAATTAACCAGATTTCATGCATTTTAAGTAAAATAGCGAGACATCATGAAATAGCAGGGCTTCCTTTAAACACGCGATTAATTCAGAAGATCAAACCAAATTACCATAGCATTACTTTACGTAGAAACTGATAATATTCCTTTAACATAAATTCATCAAAGTCAGGTATACTTGCATTTCAAGCATGAGCTTTAAAAACAGGGAGTATCCTTTCCTTGATTGGATCTATGAACCCCTTACTTGGTTCTGGCTCGAAGTTCATAGCGGCTTCACCCAGTTGATTGCCCAGCTTCCTATCCTAATTTCCAGGGCCATTACTTATAGACGTTAGGGTTGGTAGTAGTAGATAGGGCGGGTCAACTGCTTGTACTTCTTTGCTTGCCCCCCTTGCCTTTCTAGAAGGTTAGCGGGGTGGTTGGAAGTAGGTTACCAACTTAGGCATGGTCGCCCTGACCTTAGTCATAATTAGTCATCAAGTCAATCGGGCAGTCAACTCTTCCTTAGTTTCCGTTTTTCTATCACATATCTCCTTTGTTCAGCATATCCGGCATTATCTCCGGAAAACTCTTCAACGGCCTCCGGAAAACTCCTCAGTTTTCTTCTGGAAATCGTCTTCGGAAGTCCTTGTCTAAGTTCTCTAGAATCATTCCCAAAATCGTCTCCTAGTTCTCTCCGAAATCGTCTTTGAAATCATTGTCTAAGGTCTCCAAAATTACCGTCTTCCTGAAACAAGGCCTCCGAAAAGGTCTCCGGGAAAAACTCCTTAATTGTCTCCGGAAACAAGGCCTCTGGAATCGTGGTCTCCGAAAGAACCCCTCAATTGTCTCCGGAATGGCCTCTGGAAGAACGTCGACCTTCACTGCCTCCAGAGATCATCTTCATTGCCTCCGGAAGTCTCTTCCTTAACCGTCTCCGGAGATCAAGGTCTCTGGAACTTCAGCCTCTAAACTTCAATATCGCCAGAGATCAAGGCCTCCGAAAACTTCACATATGGCCTCCGGAAATCTCTTTTGAAAGCCACCTCAATCTCCAATCTTCAACGTCTCCAGAGATCAAGGTCTCTGGAAAAATCACTGTTTCTTTTTCCCTCCGGAGATCAAGGTCTCTGAAAATTATTGTTCACGGTCTCCGGGAAGTTATGCTTATTGAAACTAGGTCAATGGTGCGTTGACTGGTAAGTTGGGTTACATGCTGGCTGGCCTTCGTGGCTTTCTCCCGTCTCAGCACTTCCGGCCTCCTTCTTCCCTTTCAATCAACTGGTGTTGACCGAAAAAGCTCTCCTTCACGTTTTCGATCAACTAGCGTTGACCGGTTGTGTTTTCCTTCACGTTTTTCGGTCAACAGGTGTTGACCGGATTAATTTTCTCATTACATCTTCTAGTCAACTGGCGTTGACCGGATAACCTTCAATTTCCCTTCATTCCTTTATCGTTGTCGATCAACTGGCGTTGATCGGATAAATCTTTAATTTCCCTTTACTCCTTGATTATATTGACTTAATGACTTCGTCTTTCTATGTTTTAGAATCTGGGCCATTACAATCTCCCCTACTTATTGAAATTTCGTCCTTGAAATTTTGACGAGCCTTAGCCTGTCACTTGCCAGGCTCCACCTCATGCTTGCTACTTAGATTAAGTCTTTTACTGCAACTTTGAGATGTAAAAGGGTGAGAAGAAGTTAAATCTCCAGAAGGTACGTTTAATCACGCTCGATGACAGTTTGGTATCCTGAACTGTCACTGCAAAGGCTTTAGATGGAACAGTGGGCTTTTTCATATCCGGCTTTCCAAGCATGGGGCAATCTTTGACTCGGTGACCCTGCTGACCACAGTTAAAACAAGCCCCCGTTAGCTTAAAACAAGTTTTTCCTAAGTGCTTTCCTCCACAGTGTGTGCAATTTTCTGTAGACGCTTGGAAACTGAACGTTGGCTCAATTTCAGTGCTACTCTTCTCTTGATCCGATACTTTCCCCTTTTTAGATGGCCCTAATGATCCTGGACTGGTTCCCTCACTAAGACTCCTCCGACTAACAACCCTCCTTTTGAAAAATTCTTCATTCTCAATTTCGTTCTCATAAATGATGGCCCTATCTAATACCTCTCCATATGTAAGTAACTTCAATGTGGATAGGTGTTTTCTAATATCGTCCCTTAGACCTCGAAAGAATCTTTTAGCCCTTCTTTCTTCATCCTCCACCATATAGAGACCATATCTAGATAGCTCTGAAAACTTCGCATCGTACTCAGCTACGGTACAAGTGCCTTGTCTTAATCTCAAGTACTCATCTTCCTTCTGCCCCAAAAGATTGGCAGGAAAATATTTCTCCAAAAATGCCGCCTCGAACATACCCCAGGTAATTTCGTTCTCTGGCATCCCAAACACTCTTTTCTGCATCTCCCACTAGTGATGAGCCTCTCCTATTAACTTATAAGACACGAACAGAACTCTATCCTCGGCCGGACATTTAATCACCGCAAATACTTTCTTTATCCATTGGATCCAAGTTTCTACTTTTATTTGGTCTGGTTCTCCAAGAAACTCTAGAACTCGCTCATTAGTGAAACGGTCATATACAAACGTTCGCTCATTGATGGGAACTGGGACCGGAACAGGGGCCTGATTTTGTTGTTCCATGGTTTCCATGAAAGTGGTCATCCTTTCTAGTAGGTTCAAGTACTTCTCCTCCCGATCCTGAGAATTACTACTACTACTAGCCATTCATTTTTCCCTACTTGCCATTCTCCAACCAGTGCCTTGACTTCTAAAACCAAGACAATTTGGTTAGATCAAAATTTAGGCTCTAAAATTTATTAAGACACGACATTCTCCTAGACACCACATTCTAGTTTTTGCTTAGCATTAGCCTATCTGTCGGACTAGGACAGTTGAGTCTAAACTGCGAGGTTTCGGATTTAAGAACTTGATAATAATGAGGTGATTAGTATGATAATGATCACTACTAATCTTATGGAAAGATTAAGGTTTGGTATCAGAAGGAAAATCGGGAAAATTATTCTGGTTCGAGCTGCTGAAGCCCTGCCAGCAGGCTTGCGCCTGCTGGGCGCTCGAGCCGTGGCTCGAGCTGAAAAACCAGAAGCCAGCGGTGGCCTGCCCGTGGCACGGCCGCTCGCTAGCCGCTCGAGCGGCAGGCGCAGTATAAATACGCGCTGAGTTCCTTCTCCCCTCATTTTTCGCACAGGCCGAGGGTTTTAGAGAGCGAGAGGGGGGCGCATCTAGAGAGAGAAGAAGGGAGATCGAGCCCGGGAGTCCGATTTTGTCCTAGAGCCAAGTATAAAGGTGAAAGCACGCTTCGAGGCAAGTGTTCTCATATCCACTTCTCGTTCTCTTTCGATGTTTTGTGTATTTTCGTTGGGTATTTTGTGTCGATACCCATGGTGAACGTAAGAATCATGAAACCCATGCCTTGAGGTCCAAGAAAATGTAGTTAGTTGTCCGAATCGTGTCCGATTCACCCGGGTGGGTTTCGCTGAAACCCTAACCCACGGGATTTTGGGGGTTTTCCGTTTTCCGACCGTGTATCATGAAATTGACCTCAAAATTGGAATCCCCATGTCCCAATGATGTATATATGTCGGCTGTGGGTCCGATCTTACACGTTTGGACCCGTTCGCGGTGTCGAAGCCCGTTAAAAGGGCACTGTTACTGTTCACCCGAGACCCAAGGTGGAAAATGCATGTTTCCACCTTCGTGAAATGTTGAAAGGACCCTAGAATATGAATCCCCGTATCCCAATTGTGTGTATATATTGACCAGATGCCGGATCTCGCAAGATTTGACCCGTTCGTGGCATCCGGGAGTCTTGAAATAATTCCGTGATTGTTTATCCGCAATTAAAGGGGAAGTTACATGCTTCCATCATCGTGATAAGTTAAATTGAACCCAAATGTGAAATATCGTGTACAAAGAGTACGTACGAATCCAGCGGACACCCGATTTTCTAAGTATCGAACCGTGTACGGCGTCTGGGTGTTCAAAAGGAAATCTGTTATTGTTCACCTGAAATGAAAAGAGAAATGCAAAGTAATATGACCCCATAATTGTATTAAAAGTAACGTTTAAATGTTTAAACGTAAGTGTAAGCTTCGAACGTGTATCCATGTGCTGGAGGCAAGGGATGAGTCCCGGAGGTTCCAAAGTGATATGTGATCATTGGAGGTAAGAATCTAATCTCTCTCGTGAACTTGGATGACTTGTTGTGGATTAAGGGAATTGAGTCCCAGTGGATATTGTGAATCATGACGTGAATGGAAGGGAGTCCACATTGTGCTTGTGATGATATAATCTCCCGGTTGGAGATGTGTTTGATGAGATGATCTCCCGGTTGGAGATCTTGTGATGGGAATGAGGTTTCCCGAGATATGATTGTGTGGCAAATGTGGATTTCCCTCTCCAAGTGTCGAACCTAACCCTGAAACTAGGACCCTGAGTCATATGGGTAGTATTCTTTAGTGTACCATATCCATCGTGGTGGGAACCCGAGGGATACTTGGCCACGTATTCCGGCCGCTCGTGGGAGTATGTGATGTCTGTGGTACGCTTTAAGAAACTACTGTGGAAGAACGAGGATTGCCTTGGACCCCGAAGGTGTGGGGTGTGTCTGTCGACGCTACATATTGAGATGTAGTCGTCTGTGATGATTGTTGCATGGATGCAACTGAGGATCATGTGCTACCGACCTAAAATAGTAGCCGTGACATTAGAATGTGTAGCGAACACATTCCTGTCCTCGTTCTCTCGCATCGTTGGTTAGTACGGTCTACTGGCCGGGGTCTGCAAAGACGATGTAATAATGAAAATGAATGACACTCAAGATATGAACCGCGAGAACTGTGTGAAACTAGTGATGCAAGATGTAACCGTGTGAACCGTAGGAGTCGAGTGATTCCAGTTGCTTCCTGTTCCCTCTCCTGTTTCTTGGATATGGAGAGTGTTTGTATTCCCTCCCGTTTCAGTTCTTGTTTATGCCCTGGAGAATTGTTTATGATTATACTTGCTAAGCTGTTGGCTCACTCTTGCTATTGTTGTTTCCTTTTAGATGAGAACACTTAGCTGACGCCGGATAGATAGAGCAAGGAGAGAGGCTTGCTTGATGAGATTGGCGGGACGGCAGGTGCGCGAAAGCTCTGGACTTAGAGTTGGATTGGATTGCGGACAGCCTTTTAGAGTTGGGCGTGGCTCATTATAGTTATTGTCTTATGGTTTTGTTATACTTCCACATATTTGATGATTTAGTATGCTTTCACGTCTGTATTGATATTTGGAGTTTTGTTTCATTTAGATGGCATCTCTTTAGATCCAGTATAGTAGGTTGTGTACTGTATTGGAGCCATGGATGATATGGCAATGTTGTGATCCTATGTGGCGTGTTGTAGACTTTGAGTTAAGCCTTTGATACATGTGTGCTTGTATCGGATGATATTTAAACAGGTTGTATTTCGGTTTTCGTCCAATTACAAAGGAAACTCTGCCGGATTTTCTATAGAGTCCATAGGCTAATTATGGGCTTTAGAGTTTGTGTAGCCATTGGCGGAGGTTATTTAATGGAGAATAATCCGGTTCGTCACAGTTGGTATCAAAGAAAAAGAGAGATGCCTTAGGTTGATCTGAATCATATGCGGAAGCTTAGGATTGATTAAGATTGATCGTTTTCGCGAATAAAGGCGTGTGAGGACTGAGTTAGTTGGGGTAGTTTTGGTTACCCCAGTCCCAGAACTTAGACTAGCGCTAAGTTAGAAGTAGTAACTTAGTTCGGATGGCCAGCCTATACGTCCAACCTCGTGTTCTAGGAGTGGCTTGATCCGAATTGCTTCGGTTTCAAGAAAATATTAGTAGCGGCTCCTGGATGGGGACTACTAGTATTGGGTTGCCAACTGTAGGTTGAGAGAAAGATGGCGTGTCGAGACACCTTAGTGTTTGAATTTGATCGGTGCTGATTGGATTTCTGAACTATTCAGTGTTGATTCAAGACCTTGGATAATTAATCTCGGTTTAAGGTTTAAGTTTGATCGGTTCTTGGTTGAATTCCTTGGATCGGTACCTTGCTTCGAAGGGTTGCTAGGCCAACCTAGGAATCGTGATGAATAGGGTGGAGTTAAGTTTGGGCATATGAAGTCCTAGGTTAACACTCCACGATTGTTTTGGAGTGGGAGATGTTAGAGTGTCTGGACTTTTGGGCAGTCCAGATCCTTTTGAGATTGAGATGTGGATTTTGAGGCCTAAGATATCATTGTGATGACCCATGTCTGGTAGAAGATATGGCGTGCTGCCCCGCGATGGGTAGGAAGAGAGTCGACCTCGAGTGGTTGACATGAGAAAGATCTTGGGTCTCGAGAATTAAGAAATATGGTCCCATGTGTTTTGAAGGTTTCTTGAATTGATTTTGCGTCGTTGAGACTCTTGGGAGCGTGTCTCAATAGTGAACAGTCCGATCGTAAGATTTAAGGATATCTTTAGTCCTGGTCAGGTGGTGAAAAGGTCGGTGTTTTAAATCGGAGTCCTAAGGTATGAACTCAAAGTATTAATATGTCACCTGTCGTGACAAGAGGTAAGGTCCTTGGGTGTAATATTGTGATCCGAAGTTATTTTGGAAATTCCAAACCCATGTCGTGATTGTGTTTTGAATTGTGTAATTGAGAGGACCTAGGCTTGGTGGTAACAATAAGGGCGACTTAGTATTCAGAAGGACAAAGAAAATATGGCAGCGGCTATTCATGGATGAATCTTGGACGAATGCCTTTCCGAAGAGATTTTGAAACTAGGATCTAAGTTATAGAAAGTACGGGTGTTGGATTGAGAATGGTTGTATCCTCTGATCTTGGAATGAGGAAATCCAGCACCGTAGGATCAGAGTTCGGCGGTAATGGTGCATGTGGAAATATGTGGATTGCCGAGATTGGAAATGAAATTTCTCAAGCGTGATGTCACAGCACTTGCTTCTTGGGACCCCGCGTATGTTTATGATTTTGTGATTCGAAGGATTAAGGATCTAAGTTCGATGTAAGTGGTATCGAGGTTGTGATATTCTTGGAGCTTGTGAATATGATTGGTTGGGTTAACTTGAATCATCTTGTGGTGTCAATCTTGTTGTGACGTTTAAAGGTTTCGGTCAGTAAGTTATCGGGTCGATTGCCTAGTAATTGAAGTGTTCGATTTTGGGTATGAACTTGAGATAGTTAAAGTATTAAGTCTTAATCTGATTTTAATAGTAGTTCGGTGGGCAAACTGTAGTGTTGATATAGTTGGCTTAGTAAAGGATATCATCTTGCAGTTAGGTTGTGGGAATGGAAGCATGAGTTTGAATTGATCGAGGTATCAAGAAATTGATATCGTCTTTCTTGTAAATCATTTGATCGAGGATGTTATCGAAAGGGAAGATTCGGTCGAGTTATCTTATGATCGGTAATTCGAGGTCATATCGAATCGATGCTAATCATTGAGGATCTTAAGTAGGGCCGTGGAAGTATTGGCTTTGGTATCGTGGTCGAATATTTTAGAATCTTCGAGGTAAATAGATGGACCGATAAGGTGTTTCACGGATTTCAAAAATATTTAGGAGATTAATGATTGGATGATTAGATCTTGGGGATGGATAGACATAGTCCGTGGGCCGTCGTGAAGGCTTGATGAATTCTAAGATCGATCTGGGTCTGTAATGGGACATTTGTGGATCAATAGGAGTTGTAGCCCCGATGGTATCCAGGTCAAGGATACGGTCACTGTAAGTCCAGAAAGCGTCATTTGGGTTTTATAGGATCGTTGGCGTTTCATGAAGTTTTGTGGGATGATCTTTCGACCACGTCTGGGTCGATGTTGAGGTAGCTTCATGTGATAATCAGGGAATTCCAAGATATCGATGGTGTGTGCAATTGCTTAAGGATTGAGTCAGGATTTATGGATAGCTGATAATTTGCAAGTCCAGTGAGACAGGAATGCGAATTTAGTTGAGAAAATGCCTTCCTAAGCTTGCGGCTTTGTGATTGCATGATTTCGAGGACTTAGGATTTTAAGCGGGGTCTGGTTGAGGAGGCCGATTTGTGTTGTGGAAGTGTACAGTCATCTTGGATCTAACCAGATGGGGTGATTGACGTTCGTGATGTTTGGGCTGACCCCTAATGGGTCTGATAAGTTCTTGTAGAATGTTATATCTTGGAGATAAGTGGGGGAGGAGTTCAGGATTAGTGTTACCCCCATGTGTATGTCGGAAATTGGCCATTGAGGTTTTCTTTTGAAAACTCAGGAGTATTGTCTTCGGAGATAGGAAGATGATCATATGGCCTTGCATGTGGTCAGATTTGTTTAAAGGTTGAGAAAGTAAACCTCGATGTCTTCCTTGGGAAGGCAGGCATCAATGTTAGAAATTGATGCTACGAGTCTTGGGCCTTGTATGTCTTTGAAGCTTCATGGTGGATGTGAAGGGTGAACCGCTAGTAAGTCCAAATGACTGGATGTTAGAATGTCGTGTTCTGATTGGGAGTTAGAATCATTTTCGGTTTGGTCAGTTGGCTCGTTGATATGCCAACGGGATCTTGAGGTTACTAAGTGATTGGAATTTTGAGAATTCTGGGTAAGGAACGAAAGTTCTGTCCACTCCTTGGGTGATCGTCATGATTAGAGTTTTGATTGTGGCATAATTGGATGAATTAAGGATTAATCAGAGTAGCGCAGCGGAAACGTTGTGGGCCCGTGGCCCAGAGGTTTCTAGATACGGTTGAGATTCCAGTGACCGATTTCTTTCGAGGCTCGGAAGGAATTGAAGTGAAAGTTCTTTGATCTGTTTGAAGTGTCGGATTTGGTTGGGAGATGTCCAGCATGACTGTAGGTGGCTTTTGGAATATCTAGAAATCGATATAAGGACTTCCTTATATCGATGGTTGAGAGAATCGGTAGGTGATCAGGTTGAGCCGTTTTGGGAGGCTAGGGCTTGTTTTGTGTTGAGGATTATATAGATCCAATGCTTGAGGTTCTAAAATAGGCGTTGTCCGAGGAACGATTTCAGAATTTGAGGAGTTCACCTCGGGTTTGCGAATTCGAGGCTTGTTGAATTTCGAGGACGAAATTTTATAAGTGGAGGAGAATTGCGAGGTTTCGGATTTAAGAACTTGATAATAATGAGGTGATTAGTATGATAATGATCACTACTAATCTTATGGAAAGATTAAGGATTGGTATCAGAAGGAAAATCGGGAAAATTATTCGGGCCCGGGCTGCTGAAGCCCTGCCAGCAGGCTTGCGCCTACTGGGTGCTCGAGCCGTGGCTCAAGCGGAAAAACCAGAAGCGAGCGGTGGCCTGCCCGTGGCGCAGCTGCTCGCTAGCCGCTCGAGCGGCAGGCGCAGTATAAATACGCGTCGAGTTCCTTCTCCCCTCATTTTTCGCACAGGCCGAGGGTTTTAGAAAGAGAGAGGGGCGCGTCTAGAGAGAGAAGAAGGGAGATCGAGCCCGGGAGTCCGATTTCGTCCTAGAGCCAGGTATAAAGGTGAAAGCACGCTTCGAGGCAAGTGTTCTCATATCCACTTCTCGTTCTCTTTCGATGTTTTGTGTATTTTCGTTGGGTATTTTGTGTCGATACCCACGGTGAACGTTAGAATCATGAAACCCATGCCTTGAGGTCCAAGAAAATGTAGTTAGTTGTCTGAATCGTGTCCGATTCGGCCGGGTGGGTTTCGCTGAAACCCTAACCCACGGGATTTTGAGGGTTTTCCGTTTCCCGGCCGTGTATCATGAAATTGACCTCAAAATTGGAATCCCCACGTCCCAATGATGTATATAGGTCTGCCGCGGGTCCCATCTTGCACGTTTGGACCCGTTCGCAGCGTCCGAGCCCGTTAAAAGGGCGTTGTTACTGTTCACCCGAGACCCAAGGTGGAAAATGCATGTTTCCACCTTCGTGAAATGTTGAAAGGACCCTAGAATATGAATCCCCGTATCCCAATTGTGTGTATATATCGACCGGATGCCGAATCTCGCAAGATTTGACCCGTTCGTGGCATCCGGGAGTCTTGAAATATTTTCGTGATTGTTTATCCGCAATTAAAGGGGAAGTTACATGCTTCCATCATCGTGATAAGTTAAATCGAACCCAAATGTGAAATATCGTGTACAAAGAGTACGTACGAAACTACCGGACGCCCAATTTTCTAAGTATCGAACCGTGTACGGCGTCCGGGTGTTCAAAAGGAAATCTGTTATTGTTCACCCAAAATGAAATGAGAAATGCAAAGTAATATGACCCCATAATTGTATTAAAAGTAACGTTTAAATGTTTAAACGTAAGTGTAAGCTCCGAACGTGTATCCATGTGCTGGAGGCAAGGGATGTGTCCCGGAGGTTCCAAAGTGATATGTGATCATTGGAGGTAAGAATCTAATCTCTCTCGTGAACTTGGATGACTTGTTGTGGATTAAGGGAATTGAGTCCCAGTGGATATTGTGAATCATGACGTGAATGGAAGGGAGTCCACATGGTGCTTGCGATGATATAATCTCCTAGATGGAGATGTGTGTGATGAGATGATCTCCCGGTTAGAGATCTTGTGATGGGAATGAGATTTACCGAGATGCGATCGTGTGTGGCAAATGTGGGTTTCCCTCTCCAAGTGTTGAACCTAACCTTGAAACTAGGACCCTGAGTCATATGGGTAGTATTCTTTAGTATACCATGTCCATCGCGGTGTGAACCCGAGGAATACTTGGCCACGTATTCCGGCCGCTCGTGGGAGCGGGTGATGTCTGTGGTTCGCTTTAGGAAACTACTGTAGAAGAACGAGGATTGCCCTGGACCGCGGGGGTATGGGGTGTGTCTGTCGACGCTACATATTGAGATGTAGTCGTCTGTGATGATTGTTGCATGGATGCAACCGAGGATCGTGTGCTACCGACCTAAAATAGTAGTCGTGGCTTTAGAATGTGTAGCGAATACATTCCTGTCCTCGTTCTCTCGCATCGTTGGTTAGTACGGTCTACTAGCCGGGGTCCGGAAAGACGATGTAATAATGAAAATGAATGACGCTCAAGATATGAACCGCGAGAACTGTGTGAAACCAATGATGCAAGATGTAATCGTGTGAACCGTAGGAGTCGAGTGATTCCAGTTGCTTCCTGTTCCCTCTCCTGTTTCTTGGATATGGAGAGTGTTTATATTCCCTCCCGTTTCAGTTCTTATTTATACCCTGGAGTATTGTTTATGATTATACTTACTAAGCTGTTGGCTCACTCTTGCTGTTATTGTTTCCTTTCAGATGAGAACACTTAGCTGACGCCGGATACATAGAGCAAGGAGAGTGGCTTGCTTGATGAGATTGGCGGGACGGCTGGTGCGCGAAAGCTTTGGACTTAGAGATGGATTGGATTGCGGACAGCCTTTTAGAGTTGGGCGTGGCTCATTATAGTTATTGTTTTATGGTTTTGTTATACTTCCGCATATTTGATGATTTAGTATGCTTCCGCGTCAGTATTGATGTTTGGAGTTTTGTTTCATTTAGATGGCATCTCTCTAGATCCAGTATAGTAGGTTGTGTACTGTATTGGAGCCATGGATGATATGGTAGTGTTGTGATCCTATGTGGCGTGTTGTAGGCTTTGAGTTAAGCCTTTGATAGATGTGTGCTTGTACAGGATGATATTTAAACAGGTTGTATTTCGATTTTCGTCCAGTTGCAGAGGAAACTCTGTCGGATTTTCTGTAGAGTCCATAGGCTAATTATGGGCTTTAGAGTGTGTGTAGCCATTGACGGAGGATATTCAATGGAAAATAATCCGGTCTGTCACATAAACCATTTGTGATTTGTTCATCCACCCATCCATTGATTCATCTTAACCTATTCTAAGCTTCCGGATAGATTCACATCAAAAGCTAAAGCATCTCATATTTCTCTGATACCAACTGTGACGGACCGGCCACATTCCACAGCATGCAGCCGCCGGTCGATTGAAACCAATCGTATGCTCTGGTTAAAAAGGTGGACTTAGAATTTTTTTTTTCTTTTATGTGTTTTACATCGCGTGCACAGGATCACGTAAGGCCCAACGTGAGTTGGTGGCCAAGGGGTCGTGGTTTTTCTCTTGACCGGCCAAGACGAGGTCGGTCGGACATGAAGGTCCCGAAAATAAACTGAGATGCCACTAGAAATCACAAATCACTCAAACCATAACAGCATATGGAAGCATACTAATATTCATTAACTTTTAGCAACAAGGTAATTTACGAATCCTTCCCAAAATATCAAAAGCGAAAACATCAATTTTACTTCTTCGCTGCTTAAATTTCGGCCAGCTATCCTGCCTATCTAGTCCATCGGACCTCATTATTTTTCGTTCGGTATAAACTCGTCATCATCATCATCTAAAAAATAGAAGGGGTGAGCTAGAGAGCCCAGCAAGGTACTCATGCATAAATCACGCATAGTCATGAACAGTGAGGTAAACAGACAAAATGTAATAGAGGCATATATGCATGCAGTTTCATAAAACATGGCCGGTGTCAATGCAAACAGATTCCAAAGTCATTTTTGTGCAATTTGGTTTCCAAAAACATGCTTTTGTTTCCAAATTTGTTTCCGTAAAAAATCAGCTACATTTAAGGTCTGCAGCTCTCAACCATCATATCTCAAATAACGGCTACTTTTAAGGTCTGCAGCTCTCGACCCTCTGAATCATCAAATCTCATAAACGCTACATTTAAGGTCCGTAGTCATGACCATTTAAAACGCTACATTTAAGGTCCGTAGTCATGACCATCCAAAACGCTACATTTAAGGTCCGTAGTCATGACCATCCAAAACGATACATTTAAGGTCCGTAGTCATGACCATCTAAAGCGGCTACATTTAAGGGTTGCAGCTACTCGACCATCCAAACACTTAGTTCCATAAATCATGCTTTCCTAAAAATCCGAAGTCAAATTATACATTTAACCGATCACCATAAAATCTTTCCTTCAATGTCTTAAAAGCTGGGGATCATTTTATCAAAAGGCCGGAGGTCTTTTGTTATAAGGCCAGAGGTCTTTTATTATAAAGTCGGAGGTCTTTTAAACACAAAATAGCCAAACTTCTTAGAACATGCAAATATCAAATCTCATGCAGGTCAGTAATTAGCCAAATTTCATGAATTTTAAGTAAAATAGCCAAACATCATGAAATAGCAGGGCTTCCTTGAAACACGCGGTTAATTCAAAAGATCAAACCAAATTACCATAGCATTACTTTACGTAGAAACTGATAATATGCCTTTAACATAAATTCATCAAAGTCAGGTATACTTGCATTTCGAACATGAGCTTTAAAAACAGAGAGTACACTTGCCTAGTTGGATCTATGAACCTCTTACTTGGTTCGGGCTCAAAGTTCTTAGCGCCTTCACCCGGTCGATTGCCCAACTTCCTATCCTAATTCTCAGGGTGATTACTTATAGACGTCAAGGTTGGTGGTAGTAGGTAGGGTACGTCAACTACTTATACTTCTTTGCTTGCTCCCCTTACCTTTCTAGAAAGTTAGCAGGGTGGTTGGGAGTAGGTTACCTACTTAGGCATGGTCGCCCTAACCCTAATCTTAATTAGTCATCATGTTAATCGGGCGGTCAACTCTTCCTCAGTTTCCATTTTTCTATCACATATCTCCTCTGTTCAGCATCTCCGGCATTGTCTCCAAAAAACTCTTCAACGGCCTCCGAAAAAGTCTCTGAAAAACTCCTCAATTTTCTTCTGGAAATCGTCTTCGGAAGTCCTTGTCTAAGGTCTCTGGAATCATTCCCAAAATCGTCTCCTAGTTCTCTCTGGAATCGTCTCTGAAATCATTGTCTAAGGTCTCCGGAATTACCATCTTCTAAAAACAAGGTCTCCGAAAAGGTCTCCAGGAAAAACACCTTAATCGTCTGAAGAAACAAGGCCTCGCAAATCGTGGTCTCCGAAAGAACCCCTCAATTGTCTTCGGAATGGCCTCCGAAAGAACATCTCCCTTCACTGCCTCCGGAGATCATCTTCATTGTCTCCGGAAGTCTCTTCCTTAACCGTCTCCGAAGATCAAGGTTTTCGGAACTTCAGTTTCTAAACTTCAATATCTCCGGAGATCGAGGTCTTTGGAAGCTTCACATATGGCCTCCGGAAATCACCTCCGAAAACCAACTTAGTCTCAAATCCTCAACGTCTCCGGAGATCAAGATCTCCGAAAAAATCACTGTTTCTTCTTGCCTCCGGAGATCAAGGTCTCCGAAAATTACTATTCACGGTCTCTGGGAAGTTATGCCTATTGAAACTAGGTCCATGGTGCATTGACTGGTAAGTTGGGTTACACGCCGGCCGGCCTTAATGTCTTTCTCCTGTTTCAGCACTTCTGGCCTCCTTCTTCCCTTTCGGTCAATTGGTGTTGACCGAAGAAGCTCTCCTTCATGTTTTCGATCAACTAGCGTTAACCGGTTGTGTTTTCCTTCAAGTTTTCCGGTCAATAGGCGTTGACCAGATTAATTTTCTCATTAAATTTTCCGGTCAACTGGCGTTGACCGGATAACCTTCAATTTCCCTTCATTCCTTCATCCTTGTTGGTCAACTGGCGTTGACCAGATAAATATTCAATTTTCCTTTACTCTTTGATTATATTGACTTAATGACTTGGACTTTCTATATTTTAGAATCTGGGCAGTTACAACAGATGCTTCTCACATCACCTAACACTTTTTCTAAGAAGTTGTGTGGCTACATTGCATGCCCTGCACCATAACATCTGACCTTGACACCCACTTTATAGAGCATTTTTGGTAAACATCTTAGGCACTTATGGGAACCAAATTACAATTCTTAAGCATGTGCTACTCACAAATAGATGGGTAAACAATTCACTTCAAAGACTTTCCAGCGATCACCTAAAAGTTTGGGATGTCATAATTCTACTCTCACGTCCTAAATCTTGATCCTAACATTAACAATTAGCTAATATTAATAATTATTTGATTAGTAATCTAATTAACCGTTCATTTAATGGTAGACATAAATTTTACATCAATACCTTGACTGACCAAATAAAACAATATGATATAAACACAGGACCCAAATTGTCACATCATCATGTAGCTCTGACACCAACCAAATCATAATGTTGGACCTTACATAAGGAGTTATACTCCAACACCGACCAAATCGTGATGTCGGACTTTACGTAAGGAGCTATGTTTAATCCAATAATAATCAGAGAAAATAATTTAATATAACTATAAAATAACAATCACTGCTATCAGTTGTCAGGCCATTTGACGTCCCATGATTCTACAACAACAAATATTCTAAAGTGCGTCCATAGACTCATAACATCTCAAATACATAATTATTATCCAAAATACATAAAGTATTAACTGTTACTA